>JAEQBH010000187.1:0-146172 GCA_016808115.1 Tetrastigma voinierianum | reverse complement strand
CATTTTCTAGCACAAAGAAATCGTGATATTCAAATTTCATCTTCTATATATTAGCGCTCGACTTCGCCTTTATATGGATCGATGTCCGTGACTTCATCCAGATCATATTTTCTAAAGATAACAGATCAGACGCTCAGATTTCGTCTTCGCATATCAGCTCAGACTCGATTTTTATTATCGCTGCTCGCACTTCGCTTTATATGGATCGATAACCGTGACTTCATATATATCACATTCACAAAGACCAAGTAGCTAGACGCTCAAACTTCATCTTCGTGATATCGTGCTCGTAATTCTCGTACTTTACCTTCTACATCTTGAATAAAGGTGTTTAGTTTCACCTTGTGTTTCCTAGCTCAAGCCGCATACATTCCAAGGCCTTCACCTTAGTTTAGACTCTCAAATTTCATCTTTATCAGAGATATCGCTACCATTCATGGTCGTTATCATCGCACACTTTGATCACATGGTTTATTTTTCTGTCATACTTCCAATTTGCTAGCTCATGAGTTTCTCCATGACTCGCAAGCCGATCGCTATACAAAGGCACATGACCACTCTATCACCCACGGGTCGCATCGCATTTCTTCCTGTTTCGTGTTTCGATATATGCTTTCATCTTTGGGAGGACCTTCTTAGAGAAAACTTGGATCTATGTCATGACTTTGTTGGCCTTCATGTTGTTTTGTCCTTTTATCGCTTGCTTCGATGTTTTAGAACTCATTTTAGCCGCTGAAGCTCGGGGAGAGTTATTAGTGTTCTTTTTGTGACACTTTTAGCCCCCTCATTCTTTGATAGAGTTCATCTGCTTTCACTCATTTTCACATTTTCACCGAATTCCACTATCTGCATTCGCAAACTCATGAACTCTATTGAAGAATGACATATTTGTAGACCCCAAAATTTACTCATACATTATTTTTATTATTATTATTATTAAATTTACTTTTTATTTTGTTTATTATTTTATTTTATTTATTTATTTATTTATTTATCTTTTCAAACACCCACTCTCCCCTTATTTCTCTCTTCCCCATCCCTATGACCATACCTACCTAACTACTCCCTCTCTTCTCCACTTCGGGACCTCCCTCCCCCCTCTTCCTCCCTTCTCCTCTCCTTTCTTCCTTCCCTACTTCTCATACAGCCCCTCCTTTTTTTTTTTTTTTCTCTCCTTCGGCTCCCTCTCTTCTCCTACTCCTCTTCCTCTAGTTTTCTTATTCTCCCCCATTCTCATCTTTCTTCTTCTTTTTTTTTTTCACATCAATTTTTACTTTTAAAAGAAGCAAATTCAAACAAACATTACAAAGGTAAAAGACTCATACCTTCCTTTTTTTTATTTTTTCTATTTTTTTTTCTTCTCATGTTGTCAACACTCTTTACACATTTTCTTTAACATAAAATTCACACACACACACACACACACACACACACACACACACACACACACATATATATATATATATATATATATATATATATATATATATATATATATATATATATAGCATATATATATATATATATATATATATATATATATTTGTGGGATTGGATTTTTCTTTATGGGCTATTATGATATCTATGTATGTTGATACATCAACTATTACAGAAATTTATATAATTAGTTTGAATTCTTGTATTTTTCTTACTTATGACCATTTCCTATGACCACACCCTACCTAACTACTCCCCTCTCTCTCCACTTTGGGGACCTCCCTCCCCAACCAAGCTCTCCCTTCCTCTCAACCCCCCCCCCTTCCTCTCTCCTCTTATTCTCTTCCCTTCTCATACAACCCCTCCTTTTTCTTTTTTTCTCTCCTTGGACTCCCTCTCTTCTCCTACTCTTCCTCTAGTTTTCTTATTCTCCCCATTCTCATCTTTCTTCTTCTTTTTTTTTCTCGTCAATTTTTACTTTTAAAAGAAGCAAATTCAAATAAACATCACAAAGGTAAAAGACTCATACCTTTTTTTTTTTTTTCTATTTTTTTTTCTTCTCATGTTGTCAACACTCTTTACACATTTTCTTAACATAAATTATATATATATATATATATATATATATATATATATATATATATATATATATATATATATATATATTTGTGGGATTGATTTTTTCTTTATGGGCTATTATGATATTCAGTGTTGATATATCAACTATTGTTGGTGAAATTTATGTAATTAGCTTGAATCTTGCATTTTTCTCTTACTTTATTGTATTTAGGTTTATTTTGTGTTATTTATGTGTAATTATATTTTTGTATGTTAATAATTAACTTGAAAAATTTTGCATAGACTTTAGGTTGTCAAATATTAAATTAGAAGTTTTTTTATATATAGTTTAGATTTTAATATGTGAAATTATCTAACAATAGAAAATTAAATTTTATAATATTTGAATTAAAACCTAAATTATCACTTTTGGAATTGTTAATTGACATAATTTTTATTTAATTTAGTATGATTGAATGTTATAATTTTATTTTGAATTAGGGTTAAATTATTAAATATTCAAATTAGGCCCAACCCATTAGTTTAAGCCTATTAGTCCAAGTCCATCAAATTAAGTCCAACCTCTTAAGGTAGTTTACTGACCCTTTAGGTCATTTGATCAAGCCTTTGGCCACGTATTCTGATCGGCTTTTTAGCCCGTCAAATTTACACCCTTAAATTATTCAATTTATCATTTTCTAAAATTCATTTTTTTCCAATTTAATCTTAAAATTCAAGTACTAAATTTCATTCCTCATTTTTTTAAAAATTTATATATCCACTTTCAAAATTCAAATTCACATTTTCTCATATTCTAAAATTCAAATTTTCTAACTTAAAATTCAATTTCCACTTTTCAATTTCATTTTTTTCAAAGTTTTCATTTCTTTTTTTTTCAAACTTACAAAATTCTCACTCAAAAACTTAAGTGTCATAATATAAAATTAAAAGTCTCCTAATTTCCAAGTTCAAATTTAAAGTTTACAATTTCCTACTAAAATTCAAAGTTTCATAATTTAAAATTTCAAATATCTAAATTTCTAATTTCAAATTTCTAAATTCCAAATCTCAAATTCATAAAATTCAACCTTTTAATCTCAAAATCCAATTTCCAAAAATCTTAATTCAAAATTCTCAAACTTCAAATTCATTTCAAAATTTCAATCTCAAAACAAACCTCCAATTGTCAATTTAAAATCAAGCCAAAATTCAAACACATGATTAAACGATAGTTCCTAGAAAATGGAATTCAGGGAGTTAATTGGTAACATATAAATGGAGTTGCGGGACCCGGCTTATCCCATGTATCATTTTAACAAATAATTCGACTTCTGATCTATAATCGTTTTTTTGATTGAATGAGAATATTTTATATTATTGTGTCAAACTAACATGATTTTCTATGAATAACGCTCTCAATTCGCCGCCAAGGTATACATTTCCTTTAATTTTGTTTCTTTATTTGTTATCTACATGATTTATTGGTAACAGCACCACCAATTAATTGTCACAGTTTAAGTAGAGACAGTTTTAATTAAAAGGGCATGCTACGGCTTACTATCGTACCTTCCCGACAGTAAATACTTACCTCCGACCAAACTGGGTTTTTCAGAATAATTTCTTTTTTCTAAATGGCGAGTCACATTGTGGTTTTATTTTTCTGCTATTTTTAAAAAAAGATAATCAAAATAAGTGACAACTCCAAAAAACCTTTTTTTTTTTTTAAATGGTTTTTTTCAAAGAAATAAAAAAAAAAAAACGAGTCTTACCATCAAATGAGGACAAACGAAAAATACGGGTCCACAATAATACTACAAAGACGTAATTAAAGTGAATAAAAGAAAATTTATAATATTTGAATTGTAAGTAACATTTATAACTTAAATGTTAAGTTGGATAAAGGATAGTCGATTAAAAAAAAACTTGGATAAAGGATGGATTTGTTCATAAATTATAATATTTGCGCGTCCTTTTCTTCTGGTTGTCGGCAGTACTTCTGTTGTCTTTGCACCCGCCACAACTGGAAGCAAACTAAGTGGATCGGATGCCTCATTATCAATACGTTGGGTCTTTGGGTGAGTTTAAACTTGAGATAAGATTGATTCAAGTCGACTTCGACGCATAGTGGGACAAAGTGTCCTCTCGAGACCAGACCAGTTGCATCAGTTTATCTTGGATCATAGGCCTTCTACTCTTCCTATCTTTATCAAGAAGGCATGGTCATAATAATATTCAATTGGGAAGCATGGGATGCGCACCCATGCCAGAAGGCTCTTGAGGTCTTCTTGCTCAGTGTCTCCAGGGTCTTACAATTAAGTAAGTAGTGGTTAATAACTATCCATGGCCCTCCCCATACTTTGCGATTTCATAATTGTCCATTTTACGAGGAAGTATCAGTTGTCCATGGCAACTAACTCTATCGAGGCTTTGGGTGTTGAATCATAGGGTTGTTATTCTTCCCAGTAGGGCCCTGTATTCGATTCCGAGGTAATCCTAATCTCTTTTTCTCCTCTTTCATCACACTTACATGGGAATGGAGTGGGCCCTCATCTTATCTGGGTCCTAGTCTTCCTCATGCCAGTCTGCTAGGTCTTCCTTCATCTTAAGCGAAAGGCGAACGACCCAGCAGTTTATCCCTAAAGGAGGAGTTTTGGTGTGTTGAGCCCGTTAAACCCAAGTTGTCCAACCTGGTGTCTCCTAAGCCCTCCCCTGATTGGACCCACTTGTTGCTCCGGTGGAGAAGATCGTCCTCTCATCTGACCGCGGAGAGATTCTTTCCATTAGTTTTTTTTTTTTTTAAACAGGCACACTTATCACTTAATACAACTTAGATAAAAGATAGATTATTTAAAAAATTGAATAATATACCTTGGACAACAAAATATATGATTAGATTTCATAATCCTAAGAAGAATTAAGGAGAATAATCTTAAATAATAATTCAATATCAAGAGTGTACAGAAGAATGCCTACCCTGGTGTGATCAAATGCCGACCCTGGTGTGGTCAAATGTTGTAATTATTTAATTATGAATTGGTTGAATGAACAAAATGATTGATCATAAATTTAGGGTTATAAAATGAACAAAATTTTGCATTTTATTACTTCAAATGAATGCATATAAGAAATTAAGTATAATGAATGAATATATATATATATATATATATATATATATATATTTTAACTACTACATTACACACAAGCAGTTACATAAAAAGGAGACAGAAAAGGATATCTCTCTGCAATTTTTTTGTAAGAAAGAAGTAGATTGGGTTGTGAACGATTGGGTTTACTCTAGTAGTACATTCATCGACCAAAAGCATGATTGTCGTTGTGGAATATGAAGAAGAAGGTAAGTAAATCGATCCGTTATACTTATTTATCTGAAGAAAATTCAATATTGGTATCATAGCCACATTTATGATTCCATGCGAAAGATTTATTTGTCAATTTTTTTTTTATCTTATTCACATTGTTACACCGCAAGATGATGATGAACCTGAAACCATCAAAGAGGCACTTGAGTGTCCTACAAAAGAAAAATGGAAGGTTGCATTGAAAGAAGAAATAGAATCAATGAAAGTAAAATCAAGTTTGAGCTTTGGTCGATTTGCCATCGTGCCCAAAGCGGCTATTGGGAATAATGATTCAAGATAAACGTATACATGGTTCTATTGATGTATATAAAGCCTGCCTAGTGGCAAAGGTTATACCCAAAAAGAAAGTATCGACTACGAGGAAACTTTTTCAATTCCACTGCACGGCCACCTCATTCAATTACTTCTAGCTATATATCAATTTAAATTTAGAATTGCATCAAATGGATGTAAAACAGCTTAAATGGAGAGCTAGATGAAGAAATCTATATGGAACAACTTGTAGGTTTCATTGTCTCAGAGCGCAGCTGTCAAAGCTCAAAGATCTATATATGGCCTTAAACAGAATCATCTAAAACAATGGTATCTCAAATTTCATAAGGTAATATTAACTTATGATTTCAAAATGATTATTTATGAACTAATCGTGTTTATGTTAAAAGGATCTTAGGAAATTTTGAAATTCTATCTATATGTGATCTACATACTAATAAATGAAGTGAATAAGGAGTATCTTATGGAGATCAAAAGATGGCTTGTCCACACATTTTGATATGCAAGATATGGGGCAGCAAATACATAGTGGGAGTAAAATTAAGAGAGATCGCTCAAAGAAAATAGTCATATCACAAGAGAATTATATTCAAAAGATCTTTGTTCTTCCATATGAGTAGTTGCAAACCTTTGGTACTTCTGTGTCAAAAGACGAGGCTTTAAGTCTTAATATGTGTCCTAAAAATCCACAAGAACGTGAAGAAATGTCAAGAGTTCCATATGCTAGTGCTGTTGGAAGTTTAATGTATGTTATGATGTGTACACGTCCAGACATATGTTTTTCGCTGATTCTGTTAGTCGATATCAATCTAATCTCGACGAGCATCGAAGGTCACAAAAAGGATTATGAGATATCCGAAGGGGTACAATGGATTATTGCTTGTCATCAAGGGCCTACCACGTTTGGCTCATAATTCTGATGCCGATCGGGGAGAAGACCTTGATCAACGCAAAACTACCGCGTTTCATACTCAATAAAGGTAAAATAAGTATTCGTAGTAAGAAGCAAACTTGCATAGCTTTGTCAATAATGGAAGCTGAATTTATTGCATGTTTAGCAATGCAAGAAGTTGTTTGGTTAAGGATATTTTTTGGAAATTTGGGTATTCGAGGTAATTTCAGAGCCGAACCGATCACTGCTCATTATGACAATCAAGAAGCAATTGCTTACTAAAGAAGACCCAAAATACCTGGGCTGCAGAGAACCAAACACAATGATACCAAGAACAACTACATTAGGAGACATCATCATAAAAACAAGAAGTGACAGTACAATACATTTCTACGCATCAAATGATAGATGATCCATTAACGAAGCCAATTCCAAGATCTTTCACATGTGAATGCTCTTGGATTATGTAGAATATTAGTATTGGTGCACATCGTTGAGCACTTGTATTGTACTATTTTTTACAAATATATAAAGTCTTAAATTTTTTTATCGATATATATACACATCATTTTATGTTATATTCAAGCTCAACGTAAGAAGATGTCACATGTGTCAAAGATCGGGCTCACCACACGAGCAATTGCCTCTAACGTCATCATGGTAGAGATGAGACTTAAATGTTAGATTGTCGCCATTAAAAGATGAGATGAGGTTGTTAACCATGCATTCAACAAACTAATTAATTTGGATTGATAAATGTCCAAAATAACCCTCCGTGAAAGTTTATGTGAGTTCTAAAATCACCTCGTCGAAATGAAAGTGGCTTCGAGAATTCGTGCTAGGCTTAGAAGCGACCGAACTTAGATCTGTATGTGGTTTCGTAAGACATCATAAAATAGTAATACTATAACACATGATTCATATCATGTGATTTTTCGAATCGAAAGGGTAGTGGGAGAGGAACTGCGTTTCTCCACTCCGTGTGAGACCTCAAAAGAGGTTAAGTTTTGACCTCACATGCACTTTTTATACTTTTTGCTATTATTTGCTTTTACTTAGTGTTTCTTTGTTGTCTTAGCATGTTACCTATGATTAGGATTGATTCGATCTATGGAACATGTCTAGATAAGCAACCAAGTATAAATTGCAAATTTTGAATAGAAAATGAAGACTATATCTGTTGTATTCATCGGCTAGCCAATCTTATCGCTTGAGAAAAGTTAGGACTTGATTATGAATACAAAATTGATTTAACATGCTCTTTAAGGGATTAGAGATGTTAAAATCAGAAATAGAGACAAGTCTGTGTGGCACTCAGTTAGAAATGATTAAATCTCGAATATTTCATATAAGGGTTGTAGCTATTATGTCATTCCTAATGTATGCATAGTGAGTTTCACAAATGCAAGCTGCTTCGCTAGCCGCAGACGACCCATAGTGTATGAACTATTGCTTATATTGAATTGTGAAATTTTCGAATGAGGGTCTAACCGTCATGTGCAGTGGAGATGTTAGAAATCATCGGGTCGCCCATTGACCTAAGCTTGACTCAAACCCTATATATATATATATATATATATTGATGCAAGGTCGGGACCGTGACGGATGATCCCAAAAGCTTAGTAAGTCAAAATATGGGCTCGGGTAGTTTTCTTGGGCCAAATAGGTTATGACCTAATTTTGAGATTTTCTAAGTTAAGAAAGGTGAATTTATGGTATATGGCGGTGAGGGTATTTAGGAAGGTTTTAGTAGTATAAGATTTGGAAAAGCTCGGGGCTGAGGTCGGGGTACCTGGGTTATGGAAAGTTTAGAGAAAAGATGAGATGGTGAGGGAAAGCAGAGTTTGCACAAGAGTGGTTACTACCGGTTAATGAAACCGATCCACACAAGATATGACTGGAGTGAAGGCGCCTACACCGAACTATGGATCTGGTTGATCGATGTTTGACAAAGACTTTGCCACCAAAGGAATCCACCTGTGTATGAGAAGCCACGAACTCGGGTCCCCAAGGAATCCGTTCCAAGAGATAAGAGAACAAGAAAGAACTCTTAAAAAGAGAAATCTGAAAATATTATTAAACTTGAACTGATTTTTCAAAAGACTACATTATGGGAGGTATATATAGCCCCTTACTTTCTAAATCAAATAAAGAAACTTCTACTTTAACTAGGAAAAGAAACTTTCTAAATTACAAAAAAGAAACTCCTAAAAGAAAACTTTCTAAAATAAATAAAGCAAATCTTCCTAAAAGGGATAGAATAAAATATTGGAGAAAATCTTTCTAAAAGAAATACAACAGAATCATAAACAAATCAAGAAGATCCCGCGCAAATCTTTCTAAAATCAATATGTACCGGCTCCACATCGTGGTTTCCTGGTCTCCAAGTCCCACTGATAAGCCAGCTCCAAGGCCCAATGAGTCCAAAGAGTTTTCACACGATTCAATGCGTCTCGACCTCCCCAATCCAATTCCTTCAATAATTGTGGCTGAATTCCCAATGTTCGATGTGTTTATAGAAGCTCTTTGCATCAACCCCATACCGGGAAAGTTATCGCTCAAGTCTTCACCTCATAAGCCCTCAAGTCCTCGGGATATCAACATCGAGAAATTTCATTCGCCCGCAACCGCAACTTGTAGGCATTCTCTCCAATTCTTCTCTATAATCTTGAAAGGGCCATCTACCTCGGGCTCAGCTTCCAAACTTTCCCGCGGAAAGCTATCCATGGGCGTGTACCCAAACCAAGTCCCAACCTCAAACCTCAACATACTTGTGGGCGTCTATTCACAGTTCCACATATTTGGCATCTTCTTCTCAATCTTCAAGCGAACTTCTTCATGCAACTTCTTGATCTCTTGGCTCTAACTTCAGCATCCTTACCAAATTGTTGAATAGTCTACGGTGCTAATTCCA
Source organism: Tetrastigma voinierianum (assembly GCA_016808115.1). Taxonomy (NCBI): domain Eukaryota; kingdom Viridiplantae; phylum Streptophyta; class Magnoliopsida; order Vitales; family Vitaceae; genus Tetrastigma; species Tetrastigma voinierianum. Next base: position 136,721 of record JAEQBH010000187.1, on the reverse strand, counting down.
TGGGTCCAATCTGGCCAGAGTCCTGGCGACCACCTCAAACGGCTTTTCCCAACAAGCCTATGCATGGACCTATTGTAGGCAAACTCAATTTGGGGTAATCAAATCCCATTGTTTAACTGCTCTTTCCCACATAGCTCCCAGCAAACTTCCCAAGCTTCTATTAGTAACTTCTAAGCCTCGAATTCATCAATTCGAGGGTGATAAGAGGTACCGAAATTAATAAAGAAGTCCCAAGTTTCTCCAGGCGTAGCCCTCCTCCAAAAGTGACTAAGAAACTAGAGTCTCGATTCGAAACCATAGTCTTGGGAATGTCATGTATCGCACAATCCTTTAGAAGTGGCCAAGTCGGCAACATGGCATCATTAGACTTGTTGCATGGTACAAAGTGGAGCCATTTGAAAACCCGTCAACGACTCACGTAATCGAATCTTTGTTTCAGGCTCTAGGTAATCCCAAACAAAATCCAAGCTTACCTCCTCCCATGGCATATTTGGAATTGGCAATGGTGTATATAGTCCCCTGTAAGACAGCTCCATGAGTTTTGCTTCATCATGCACACAACACACTTCTTGACAAATCTAACACGTCTTCTCTACTTAAAGCCAAAAGAGCTCGCTTTCACTAGAGCTAAGGTTTTTGCTTTCACCTAAAGTGTCCTCCTAATGTTCCACCATGCAACTCATCTAGAATACTCAATCTCAAGGAACAAGATGGGATGCATAGAGGCCTTTAAAGAGAAAACCATCCTTACAAAACCTCGAAAGGGGCTCTCATTGGCCATACCTTCCAAATTTCACCAAAATCAAGATCCTCCTCGTATAGTTCTTCAACACATCGAACTCAACTACTTGACTTGCATGGAAGTCACTAGGGCATGTCTCCTACTCAAGGCATCCCCAACGTTATGAACACCCGCTTTATGCTTGATTGCAGTTGTTCGCTTGTGGCGAATTCCACCTATGTCGTATGTCTTCGATTCAATCCTAGCCGGTGACATGAATTCTAAGCTGATCCGAGAAAAGCAATAAATGGCTGTAAATCATATTGACTCCACTGAAATAAAGCTCTATAGATAGCATAGAACTCCTTATCATAGGTGGAGTACTTCCTTTTTGCTTCATTTAACTTCTCACTAAAGAAAGCGATGGGTCTTCCCTTCTTGACTAAGGACAGCACCAATCCTAACTAGATAATCACACTCTCTACTTCAAGACTCCTGTTTAAATCGTAAATAAACACGGGGCTTCTCACATTTCTTCTTAATCAACTCGAAGCTTTCTTCGATAACACTAGTCCACTTGAATTTTTCTCCCTTTAAGCATTCAGTTATAGGAGCCATTATAGAGCTAATCCACGAATAAATCTCTCTTATAAAAGAGACTAAATTTCACATGAAAACTTCTCACATCATGGATCGAGCTAGAAGTCACAATTCGTAATCACCTCTATCTTGCTTCGGTCCATCTCAATTCCATCTTTAGTAACCACATAACCAAGAAATATGATTCTGTCGGCATAGAAGTCAAGTTGACAAATAATCGTTGCTCCCTTAGAATAGAGAACAATTTCCTCAAATGCTCCAAGTGCTCCATCGAATTCAAGTATAGATCAAAATATCATCAAAGTATACCACCACAAAATTTCCAATGCATGGCTTAAGGATATGATTCATAAACCTCATAAAAGTGCTAGGGGCATTGGATAGTCCAAATGGCATCACCATCCACTCATTGAGTTCATCTCGAGTTTTAAAGGTCATCTTCCATTCATCTCCTTCCCTCATACGAATTTGATGGTATCCACTCCTCAAATCAATCTTCGAAAAGATAGACGCACCATAGAGTTGATCCAAAGAAATCATCGAAGTCTTGGAACGGAAATCGATATTCAATAGTAATCTTTGCTGACCGTTCTACTATCAACACACATCCCAAGATCCATCCTTCTTTGGTACTAGTGTGGCAAAGAACCGCACGCGGCTCTTACCTTCGAATAAGCCCTTGTCGAAAGCAACTCATCAACTTGCCTTATAAGCTTCATGTTCTTAGACTCATCCTATAAATCGCTTTATTTGGGCAAAACAAGTAACCTGGTACTAAGTCTATTTGATGTTGAATATCTCTCATAGGCAACCCACGCTGAATCTCCCTCAGTACTACATCAACAAATTCCGCCAGAATGCCTTACTTCTTGGGGATCTCCTTCTCACTTTTGGTTTCTTCAATAGCAACCAAGGCTATCACATCTAAACCAAATTTTGGTTTTCTCCAACTCTCGATTTTGACAACAAAGAATCTCCGCTCTACCGGCTCGAGGTCGGAGTAATCGCCGGCTTCACCTGCTAAGACAATTCTGCGCCATCCTCAAGGAATGTGTGTTCTTGAAGCCATCATAAATGACTTTCCTATCATATTGCCATGGCCTCCCAAGTAGGAAGTGACAAACATCCATTGGAACAACATCACACCTACCTGGGTCCCGGTAGTGCTTCCAATTGTAAAAGAGACAAGGCACCTATGCTCACTCGATATCACTACCCTCTCGGGCTGCCTAAGTTTATAGGGTTTCGGATGTGGATCCATCTCCAAACCAAGCTTTTGCACCATCTCCAAGGAAACACAATTCAAGCTCCCACTATCAATAATAACCAAACAAACCTCATTCTTAGACGTGCACTGCGGTGAGCACATCGACCGCAACCAATTCTCCTCAATTAGCAAATGCCTCTCATCTTAAGACTCCTTGAACAACTAAGGAAGTCCCATGGTCGGGCATAGTAAGCTCATCCTTATCTTCATGGTCGATTCAATCGCTCTTCTCGACGCCTCTTCCTCGCCATATTCTTCAACTAGGCAACCACTAGCCTGTTAGGACATTCAAGCTATAAGGCCCAAATCAAGGGCATTTAAAGCACGTCTGACTTAGAGGTAGACTCTGTCGTGGGCTTGTGCACCCACCTTTACTTGAGGCTTTAAGGGGTGGTTTAGCACTACTAGACCCTCGAGGCTCTAATTCTTGATAAATCCTTCTTAATCCGATTTAGGTAAAACCCCCATACTGCTTAGAGCCTCAACTTTTAAGGCAAGCTTTATCACATCTTCAAGAGTGTTATATGGCCGTAATTGAATCAGCTTTTAGAAATTTTGAACTCAACCAAAGAAGGTAGTTGGCTATGGACTCAAGCCTCGCCTCTTGCAAGTCTCCTTTGATCATCAAATTTCAAACTCAATAATACTCCTCCACAATGATTCGCTACTTCCAAATTTGAATTTCGAGGAAAATATCTGACGATAGTGGAAAGGGAAGGATAATTTCCCTTTTAGTTCTTTTTCTCTTCATCTTTTCCTGCTTCAATCTTCTTCTTGTCATCTCTCCGACGTTGCCTCTTTAAATTTTCCAAACTCAAAAAGAAGCATTCTACGCATCTTGGATAGCCACCAACTTCACCTGCGTCAGGGGGATCACTATATTCAAAGACATGTTCGACCAGATTAAGCCAATCCAAGCAAGTCATCAAAGATGCATTCTTCCTCAAATTCTGAATATCAAACTTGGATTGAATCTGGAACTTTCATCACATGTTTCTCATAGTAATCATCATCGCAGACGATCTTCATACCTTCCTCCATAATCATATTCTCGAATGCTCGTTTTCAGCTTCGCGCCTCTGGCACTAACTGCTAGGCGCACGCTCCCTCGCTGCTTTCATCACCTTCACCTTCCATGAAGGTCTTTATCGCCATAGGATCATCATTGATAGCCATCTCGCTTTTGTAGACGCCGAACCAGATTCAAGATCAAGAATGCTGCCAGAATGGGGATTGAGAACCACTAAATCCACGATTAGGACTTGTCTCCTAACCATGTATCATTTTAGCTTGGCATCAGCCATCAATCCTTGAGCTCTGATACCACTTTGATGCACACCGTGATGGATGATCCAAAAGTAGTAAGTCAAAATATGGGCTCGGGGTAGTTTTCGGGGCCAAAATAGGTTATGGACCTAATTGAGATTTTCTAAGTTAAGAAAGGTGAATTTATATAAAGGGAAGGGGTATTTAGGAAGGTTTTAGTAGTATGGAACAAGATTTGGAAAGTTTTTGGGTTGAGGTTGAAAATTTGCTATGGAAAGTTTAGAGAAAAGATGAGGACGTGCGAGGGAAAGCAGAGCTCGCACAAGAGTGGTTACTACCGGGTTAATGAAACGATCCACACAAGATAGATGAAGGAAGGAAGGCTCCACAATCAACTATGGACTAAGTTGATTGATAATCCGACAAAGACTTACACTCAAGGAATCCACCTAGGTATGAGAAGTCACTCTAACTCGTCCCAAGGGAATCCACCCAAGAGATAGTGAGAACAAGAAAGAACTCTTAAAAAGAGAAAATCCGAAAATATTATTAAACTTGAACTGATTTTGTCAAAAGACTACATTATGGGGGTATATATAACTCTTACTTAAATCAAATAAAGAAACTTCTACTTTAACTAGGAAAAGAAACTTAAATTGCCAAAAAGAATCGAAAAGAAAACTTTCTAAAATAAATAAAGCAAATCTTCCTAAAAGGGATAGAATAAAATATTGGAGCAAATCTTTCTAAAAGAAATACAACATAATCATAAAACAAATCCTCCAGAAGATCCTGCGGCAAATCTTTCTAAAATCAATATTGTGGCTCCATCGTGGGTTTGTCCAACCGAATTCACGTTTTTTTTGCCTTCCAAGACCCAAACGAGGTCCAAAAGGAGTTTTCACATGTATTCACGCGCCTTGACCTCCCCAATCCAATTCTTCAATAATTTGTACTGAATTCCCAATGTTTGGTGTTTATAGAAGCTCCCGCATCATATATATTAATCACAGAATCATAAAGAAGCACACAAAGCGCTTACACAAAAATGAGACAGAAAATGATATCTCTCTCTGTAATTTTTTTTGTAAGAAAGAAGTAGATTGTGTGGTGAACGATTTGGTTTACTCTACTAGTACATTCATCGACCAAAAGCATGATTATCGTTGTGAAATCTGAAGAATAAGGTAAGTAAATCGATCCATTATATTTATTTATCTGAAGAAAATTCAACAATATATATATATATATATATATATATATATATATATATATATATATATGTATATATATATATATATATATATATATATATATATAAATTAGAGCCCACTAAAGCAAAGTAGTTAGATAATTTTGGAGCCATCCAAAAGGGTTACAAAACAATTAGTGTGGGAGTGGGAGTGGGAGTGGGCCATAAGGCTTACAAAATCAATCAGTGTGGGAACTACCTACTCTAATAAGTGGGTCGTGAAGAAGGAAAGGAATTAGCAAGGAATGAGGAGGATGGTGGTGCCACTCCGAAGTCCGATCCATAGACCAGAATCCTCCGTCCCCGTCCTCCACTCCAAATTCCTAGAGGTTCATTCACGCCTCCCCACCTCTATACACACCCTAATAACATCACCACCACCACCAAAATCCACCGCATCTACCGACCAGCCGGTGAAGCTACACATGCAATGTACTCCTCTCTCAGGCCCTTCTCCTCGTGCCACCTAATAGAACACACCTTTTCCTTCTCCCTCATACACACTACACCTCTTCTCGACTTCATAGAAGCAAGCCTCGAGCTAAGAAGACATCCATTTCTTCTAGATTCTAGGAGTAAAGAAAACAAATTGCTCGGTTACATTTATAAGATATTTAGGGCTATTGTTGCCTTTTCTAAAATGTTTGATTTTCATTTAAAAGATATTTAATTATCTTTCAAAAGATATTTGATTAGGTAACTAAGTCCTTTTTCGTAGTTCGTACAATAATTAATCATTTTTAAGATAATAAAAAACTCTATTTTAAAAAATAGGAAACTAAATCAATTTCCTAATTAAAACTTTAAAAGTAACTTTCTTCATTTTTAATTTCAAAAAACTCTATTCTAAAAAAAGGAAACTATATGTTTCGAAAAAATAAAGGAAGCTAAATGAATTTGAATTTCCTAATTAAAACTTAGTAACTTTCTTCATTTTTAATTTCAAAAAACTCTATTTAAAAAAAAAGGAAACTAAATGTTTCCAAAAAAAAATGAAACTAAATGAATTCGAATTTCAACTTTCTTCATTTATAATTTTTTTTTTTTAAAAACGCTATTAAAAAAAAAATGAAACTTGATGATGCCTAAAAAACATGCGTATGGGCCCAGAACGCAAACCCAAGAGACAAACCACCAACAAGGCATAAGGTGTGGGCTTGGGGGCGTGTTGAAGTGAGCTCAACAGAGAGCTCGCCCATGATAACGTCTTGGTTACTTCTAAGGCGCAAGTCCAAAGTCGAGACTAACCCATGGTCGATTGCGACTCGATAACTGCTGTCCACCAATTGTGACGTAAGAAAGGAAAGCACTCCATCTTCATGATCCAATATCTACTCATTAAGGGAAGAAGAATCCTCCACGATTACGGCTCCCTAATTATCCTCTAATATTCAATTAGCAATAAGGAAGAGAAGATCCCCTACCCAATTGGGAAGATGTCGTATCGCCGTCTAACAAGGAAAGTCATCGTGATCACCCATGATAAATATCGAGCAATTCCACCGAAGAAAGGTACATAATCACAAAACCACCCACAGTTGATCTTCTTCCTTTTCATAAGAAATAAAATGACTTAGGCATCGAAGAGGCTACTAAGACACCTGCCGACCACCCTTTTGTTTTAGGGTTGTATATCGATCCTAATCTGAACAACACCCCACCCACCCACAAGCTCCAAATGCTCTAGAATCGATAGAGAAAGCACCATCAGTTTGGCGCTGTCTAGGGGAACGACTGTTCCTTCACAAATCAACTGATTTCTTAGTGATTTATAGACGACTAAATGAGCAGGAGTCACGCAACCTCGAGGACGAAGACCAAAGGACGTTGACAAAGAAATAATCGAGACGCCGAAGCCCTTCACGCCACGCCAGCAACGAGATTGAGGCTCTCCATCTCACACCGCCTCCTACCTGAGTCACAACTCACAGATAGGTGCAGTGCCCACAAGAGGCACAACAAGCCCATGAAGGCCACAATACCATTCCACAGGAGGAGCTGCAACACCTCGGCGCCCCTCGAGACGTTGACAGAGGAGGAGAAAATAGCTAAACCAAGGGACATGATCCCTACATACCCCCCAAAGATGGTCGCAATATGTGGATGCCTCGCAGAGTCCGCGAGGTGATAAGCCAAACCCTTATCATAGGAAGGAGAACAATCTCGGGAGCAGCGGTTCCAGGACATCCAACAAGAGCTCAGCCACATGAAGGAGGCTGTAAAAGGTCGAGCCCCAGTCTCCATGGATGCTCTGGTACAGCAAACAGAATCCCTGTTCATGGTCGGGGTACTACACTTCCCTCTCCCGACAAAGTTCAGAATGCCGTAAATCGAAGCTTTCGACGGAACGAAAGACCCTGTAGACCACCTCAACACCTACAAGAATCAGATGGAGTTGCATGGATACCAAGATCCCGTGAGATGCAGAGCCTTTGCCATCACGCTTAAGGGCTCAACCTTGACATGGTTCAACAGGCTCCCGCCAACCTCGATCTCATCCTTCAAAGAACTCTCCATCGCCAGCCCCACTTCATCACCGAGCCTCGACATACCGGCCAAGCTACCACTGCTGACCAGAAGCAAGGGCCCATAAGAAAACTCCGAGGTCCTAAGTCCGCAGGTTCAACTCAGTCATTGAGGGTAGACATCCCATATGAAAAGTTAGCCATCACTGCCTTTATAGCCAGGTTAGGCATACACTCCAAAGACCTAATGTTCTCCATATCAAAGAACCCTCAAGCAAGCATGGCCGAGGTGCTCGCCAAAGCAGAAAAATACATCAATGGCGAGGAGGCCCTTATGTCTAAGCAAGGAAGCTCTTCCGCGCAAAAGGTGAAAAGCAAGGACGAGAAAAAACGGGACTGAAACCTTAGAAGACAAAGAGAACGAGACAAATCCCCATGGAGGAACAAAGAAGACAGAGATCAATCTCCAAAGAGAAAAGAGCAGGTAACATTAAAATCATTGGGTTCACCCCACTCGAGCTACACCAGCATCCACCTCAAAGAACACCCCCCCAATCCGCCCTGTCTCAAGTCCTATACGAGGTACAACATGAGAAGTTTTTAAGGTGGTCGTCTCAGATGAGGACGAACCCAGCAAAAAGGGACATAACCAAGTACTGCGAGTTCCATAGAGATCATGGGCACCGAACAGATGATTGTATTCAGTTGAAGAAAGAAATCGACTTATCCGACGAGACATCTCCTGCTACCCGGCTCCGTGGCTCCGAACTAAGCACTCCTCCACAACTTCTCGTCACCAAATTTCCACCAAAGACGCTTGAACCCCTCGGGAGATCAATGTGATTCCCGGGATCACGGCTGTGGAAAGTCTAGCTCGGCCAGGAAGGCTCACCTACGCAGCATCAGATCAAGGGAGACATTGGAGGTATAGGCCATGTCCAAGCTTCCTCGATTAGATACCCTCATAACCTTCTCAGACTCTGACATGGAAGGCTGCCAACATCCCCATGATGACCCGCTAGTAATAATGGTTGTCATGGTCAACAAAACAGCTCACAGGGTCTTAATCGACAACGGGAGCTAAACCGACATCATCTTCGCATCAGTGTTTGACAAAATGGGCATCGGAAGGGAGAAGCTGAAACTAGTGAACGCCCACTTACTGGGATTCTCCAGAAAGAAAGTACTACCCCTAAGGTCCGTATAGCTGGTACTCACTTTGGGAGACCCCCCATGCCAGGCCACAACGAAAATAAAATTCCTCATAGTGGATGCCCTATTGGCATACAACATGTTACTAGGCAGGCCTTCTCCCCCTCCTTCAAACTCGTCAAATAGAAAAGAAGAAGTTTCGCCTCAGAAAGGCAGAAAGCGATTAATGAAGAGGTCAACAAACTCCTCTAAGCCTGAGCTATCCGAGAAGTAGATTATATCGACTAGTTAGCCAATAAATCTGGTTAAGAAGGCAATGGCAATGGCGACTCAAGATTGACTTTACCGATGTTAACCTCGTTTATGCCCGAAGATAGCTTTCCCTTGCCTCGAATCGACCTCATAGTGGACGCCACTGCTGGCCACGAGCTCCTCAGCTTTATGGATGCATTCTCAGGTTATAATCAGATCAAAATGGACCCCAACGGCCAAGAGAAGACCTCATTCGCGGGACCGCACAGGAACGCATCAAGACAGTGATGCCTTTTGGGTTGAAGAACGCTAAGGCCACCTATCAAAGGTTGGAAAACAAAATGTTCCAGAAACAAATTGGAACATCCATGGAAGTATACATAGACGACATGCTGGTGAAGTCAGTCAATGCCGAGCTCCACGTAGACCACCTAGCTGAATCTTTCCAGGTCTTGAAGGACTACAAGATGAAGTTAAACCCAACCAAATGCGCTTTCGGAGTCTCCGCAGGGAAGTTCTTGGGTTTCATAGTCAACAACGGCGGAATAGAGGCAAATCCAGACAAGATAAAAGTCGTGCTCGACATGCTAATTGCCATGCCCTGAGGGCGCAGATCGAACCGACTCTTACCCGCTTATCGTAATGCTGGTGTCCAAGTCTTATAACTGTATCAACATGTTGTATACAAAAATACAAAATAAAACTACCACCGTAGTGGTGTTTACAGTATCACATACATACAGTCCTGAGTCCCATTTACATATACAAAAACTATACATTTACATTTACAAATCAGAGCGTGAAACCCACAAAGGATGAAACCTTACTGCAGGCCGCCCGCCAGAATGCTAAGATCAATGTCTCTTCTTCGCATCTACACGGATTGAAAACTCGTAAGGCTTCTTTTACGCTTAGTGAGAAACATAGGTAATATGCAGATACACAGTTATAGTAAGTGTATAACAATAACATATATCAGAAGTTACATGCATTCATATAAGGAGCTTATACAATTACTTATGCTTCTAACAAACTTATGCTTATTCGGATCTCCCATATGACTCATACTTGTACTTATAGCAACTTTATGCTTGTTCAGATCTCCCGTAGGAGTTACAAAGCTTATTCTTATTTAGAAGTACCCGTAGGTACTACAGACGTAACGACATTTGTTTACTCTTATTCATCATTCGTGCTTATTATCATATAACTATGGGAATACTCTGCATCAAGACTAATAAATGAGTAAGACACAAAGACAATAAGTGCACCAAGATACTCAGACAAGATCAAGTGTCGTAGCACAAAGCAGAGTGCCAGAAAGACACGAACGCGTTCTACCATGTACGTATGTCAGAAGATCTTCTATCGACAAGGCTTGCTGACATAATGTATGTCGTATCATTTAACACCGGGTCTTGTGCATTCCGAGGCTGCAAGTAGGTACTATGATATTTTTCACTTAATTCTCCTTATCTATAATTCCTGTGATGCTAATTATAGCTTAACTATGCAAAAATACCAAAAACCGGGGTTGTAGGAACCAGTGGTACCGGTACCACTGTTGTACCTGCATTTCAAACCGATTCGGGGTACCAAAGTTTCCGAGTGGTACCGGTACTGACTTTTGGATGGTACCTCTGCGATTCACCCCTCGTTTTGGTACTGGTACCAAGGTGAGATTCATTAAAATGGCGTAATTCACCCTTTTCACTCACTTTCTTCCATACCCTCTTCATTCCATCCTTCATCAAGAACTAACATGGAATCCCTCCAAACAACTCCACAAACACTTTTAATTAGCCAAAGAATCCAAGGATTCATACCAAAGTTCACCAAACCTTATAAAACCATACACTTATGAAGGATTCCATATCTAATTGATATCAACTAGGGATTTTCAACCCAACTTCCCTTAAATCTAGAGTTAGGATGTATTCCTAACAAAACCCTAGAAAGGGAACCAAACTAATGTCCAAAGAAAACCCTAGAAATCCATACCCAAGTAGTTTTTGTACAAAATCATACTAGAATCCATACAAAACTTTTAGAATTTCCATACAATTCCATATTATTCCATACCTTTTCTTTGCTCCTCCTTCTTCCTCTTCTTCTTCTTCTTCCTCCTTTTCCCCAGATGCCAGTTGGGAGACAAAATGAGTTATTTTGCCTCCCTCCTTTTATAATTCAGCCTTTATTTTATTCGCTTCTTTTAGTCCTCCTCATTCCATTAATTGCACTATACTTATATTATTTCCACTTCGCCTTAATCTATAAACTTATGACTTTTGCGGTTCCTTTGACAATTTACAATTATTCCTTAAGTCTCAGATACCTCCGGTTTCTCTCAATTTCCATTTTTCGCATTTAATTTACGAAAAATTCAATTTATGCCTACAAAATACCCTAAACATGTTGAAAACGACTAGGGTATATTTCGGGGTATTACACGACCACCCTCAAAAACTAAAGAAATTCAGCGCCTAACCGGGAGAATAGTTGCGCTAATTCGCTTTGTGTCCAGATCCAATAACAAGTGTCAGCTCTTCTTTCAAATTCTGAAAAAAGCCTTCCACTGGGATGCCCATTGTGAAGAGGCGTTCACAACTCTAAAAACCTACTTAAGCTCCCTCCCTATTCTGGTAAGCACCTTCGAGGGGGAGCTCCTCACGCTCTACTTAGCCATTTCCACTCTCAACTAGTGCCACTTAGTCAAAGAGCGGATAGAGCGCAATAGCCCAAATGATACACACCCGAGCTCCGAGAGGAGCGTTGCAGGAAAGGTATCCGAAGATGGAGAAGCTAGTTCTAGCATTGGTGACTACCGCCAGGAGACTTCAACCATACTTCCAAGCTCACACCATCGAGATCCGATAGAACACCCAATGAAACAAATATTGCATAAATCATAAACCTTAGGAAGACTAGTAAAATGGGTCATAGAGCTGAGTGAGTTCGACATTAGGTACAAGCCAAGAACAGCGATCAAAGGACAAGTTTTGGTGGATTTCATCATTGAATCTCACTCGATGAGCCTCAACAAAACCACCTAGTCAAGGCCCCGACCTCCCATCCGGAGGTCAGTCCGCACTGGCCACCAATGCTCAAGGCGGTGCAGGCTGGATTCTAATCTCCGATGGGATCGACATAGAATATGCACTCTGGATTCGAAGCCTCAAAGCACACGTAGCTCTGATATGAAGCCGTTACTGTCCCTAACCTCGCCCACTCCATGGAGATTGATCAATTAGAGGTATGCAGCGATTCCTAGTTGGTGGTGAAGCAGATAGACGATGCCTACAAAGAGAGGGGTGAAAAAATGATCCTTTACCTCAAAAAGGCATGCAAACTGCTCAAAAAATTCATACGGGTTCAGGTCAAATATGTCCCAAGGGCAGAAAATTCATAGGCGGATGCCCTAGCAAAGTTAGCAACGACGTCGCATGAAGACCTGGATAGGCGGATACCAGTCGAGCACCTCCCAGAGCCCTCAATAAACATCAACATCGAAGAAATTTTCCCATTGATGACTGCGCCGAGTTGGATGGACCCCATCTGAGACTACTTGTTAAACAAGACATTGCCAAGCAACCCGAAAGAGGCATCTAAACTAAGGGCAAGGTCAGCTAGATTTGCTCTTTTGCAGGGGACCCTTTATAAACAAGTTTTTTCTGCACCCCTCTTCAAATTCATAGGAAATGGAGATTATCAATCCACACTAAGAGGCAACGGTGATCTGCAATATATCGGCTTAGCATCTTGGCAGGACTGAGGCTGGTGATATCGCGATATCAAACACACTGGATCTGGTTCGAATCCCACCCAGTGGCAGCAGATCACCCCATCCGGCACTCACTCATCACGTCTCGTTCCCACCAGATTGACACACCAGTCTCGGTCATCAAAGAGACGCAACGTCAGGAGACTACTGCTTGGTAGTGAGGTCGAGCCATTAGCAACAGTCACCGAGTAAAAGGTACGTAACTTTGTCTGGCGTTCCATAATATGCAGGTTCGAAATCCCAAAAGCATTGGTATCTGATAATGGAAAGCAGTTCAACAACTTGAAATTCAAGAACTTATGCGCCAAGCTCGGAATCAAGAATTACTATTCATCCCCAGCTCATCCGCAGTCCAACGGACAAGCAAAAGTCACTATAAGGACTCTCAAGGCAACACTCAAGATTCGTCAAAACCTAAAGGGAAAATGGCAGAATACCCGGGTCAAGTACTAGGCGCATTTAACTACACGCAAGTCTGAAACTTAAGAAACTCCGTTTGCCTTAGCATTTAGCACCGAGGCGGTAGCCCCTGTCGAGGTTGGGCTCAAGTCACCTAGGGTCGAGTTCGCAAATGCCGAGCACAATGAGGAGTCCCTCCGCTTAAACCTTGATCTCCTGGAGGAGAAGCGAGAGCAAGAACTGAAACGCGCTAAGGATTACCAACGAAAAACAGCAAGGTACTATGACCGAAAGGTCAAGCCTAATAATTTTAAGCCCGGCAACCTAGTGCTCAAAAAAACTCCTGCCAACAAGGAAAGACCCCACTCACGGGAAGCTGGGACCCAATTGGGAGGGACCCTATATCATATCATGGATAATCCGACCTAGCAACTATGAGCTTCAAATGGAAGAGGGAAAGACCTTGCATCACTCCTGGAATGTCGAGCACCTCAAGCGGTTTTACCTATAAACCTCAAATTGTATCTATTAATAAAGCGCAACAATTCTACTTTCATTTAAATAATAGTTTTTGTGTTTATTTTCGGCCTACCTACTCTTGTAAATCATAAAGAAAGAACCAAGAAACTCGGTTTATCATAAATCCACCGGGCTAGCAAGGGCCCTGGAAGGTTACATGAAACATCAAACAAGCATACGTGTTTCCAAAAGATCAACTTATTCGTAGAATTACGCTATTCCAAAAATTACAATCAAGAAACCGTTTCTACATCTCGTAAAATTACACCGAAGAAAAACTGTTTCTTACATCTCGTAAAATTACAACCAAGAACAACTACTCAAGGAAAAACCACAAGAAAGAGAAAAGTAGTCGAAAAATGTGAAATAGGGGCGAGAGGTATAGCATAAGGAAACTGACTTGAAGTATCTAACATGTCGCCTCTTCAACGGTTCACCCCAACCCAACCCATCAAATGGCAGGACTAGGGAACAACACAACTCCCACAAATGGCAGAACTAAGGAACAACACAACTCCAACAAATGGAAAAACAAAGAAACCAAACGTCGACCTATGACCAACAAACAGACTTCGCGCAGTAGCAATCAAACCCTAAAGCTTCATCATGTCCGAATCTCGACGGGCAAAGCGCGTAAAGGAAAACGGGAGCGACGTGAGCAACATACACCTCGAAGGAAGGCTATATTTATAAAGAAGCTGATACCTGGGAGTCATGCAGCCTGCTTTCGATTCTCCATGCACTCATTAAAATCGCACTTTCCCCAAGGGAAGTGAAGACGAAACCCCAGAGCTCTGGTAATAAAGAGCCACGTAGCCTGGGCCACGGAGAGCCATGTAACCGAAGCTTGCCGAAGAGCCACGAGCTCAGTCCGAAGGAGCCATGTAGCTCAATTCGTCAAGAGCCACGTAACTCAGAGTCCGAAGGAGTCATGTAGCTCAGCTCGTTAAGAGCCACGAATCGGGCTTCAAAAGAGTCGCGAGTTCGCTTGTTAAGAGCCCAAGAGATTTTAACAGTCGCAGTCTCTAACCTCACAGCACCCAGGAGCTCGGGATATTGCTGAGCCACAGCCTCGCCTCGTCAAGAGCCAAGCAGGCTCTGTAGTCCGAATGAGCCATGTCGCTCAGCTAGTCAAGAGCCACGTAGTTCAATTCAAAAGAGCCGCGAAGCTCAATTGTTAAGAGCCCAACAACTCAACAGGCTGCGTAGCCCTGACCTCAATAAGAACCCAGGAGCTCCGATATTAAAGAGCTGCAAATTTCTGGGCTCAACAAGAGCCCAAGAGTCACCATTAAGAGCCCAGCAGCCGTAGAGCTAAGTAGCCTTAGTTTGTTAAGAGCCCAAGCAGCCTTAGAGAGCCAAGGTACCAGCCAGAAAGGTTCCCAAGAAATTTCTGCTTTGTAAAGAGCCCAAGAGGCCACTAGGAAGAGCCCAAGAGCTCGCCTTGTTAAGAGCCCAAAGAGCCTCGCAGAACCAAGTAGCTCTGAGCTTGCAAAGAGTCACGAGCTCTAGTTTCAGAAGAGCCACGTAGCTCAGTTCGTCAAGAGCCACGTAGCTCAGTTCAATAAGAGCCATGTAGCTCAGAGTCTGAAGGAGCCATGTAGCTTAGTTCGTCAAGAGTCACTTAGCTCAATTCAATAAGAGCCCAAGAGCTCGCCTTGTTAAGAGCCCAAAGCAGCCGCAGAGCCAAGCAACTCGGGCCAGGAAGAGCCACGAGCTCGCTCATCAAGAGCCAAGTAGCTCAGCTCACAAGAGCCACGTAGCTCGGTTTAATAAGAGCCCAATAGCTCAAGCCATAATAAGATCCATGTATTCGACGCTAAGCACACAACAAATTTCTCGCTATTAAAGGATATGAATAGCCCGAAAGCCTCACAAACCAAGTCAGAAATAAGATGGTAAAAAGACTAGCGCCCAAAGGGTATAAAGGCAAATATCCTCGATCGACAAAATCGTGGCTCAAGATTACGTGAAATCCAAGGCTCGCAGCCCAAAATTAGCAGAATAAACATAAATTACAGGAAAAAGCCCCAAATGTCTAAAGCAGACCTAAGTCGCCTCGCCAATCCGAACTTCCAAACCATGTAAGTCGGCTTGGCCGAGGTAGGAGAGTCGTATCGCAGAGCCTCAATCTCAGGTTTACTAGGGAGAGGAACAGAGTTGGGGGCATCTGAAAAAACCACGAGGTCCGCCTCGTTGTCAGAGTCAGATTCTTTTGCCTCCCCCTCAGCATGAACTTGAAAGTTGAAATCCAGACCCGAGAAACCCAAGAGCTCCACGTCAAAAGCAAAACCAATCCAAGGCCCACAAGGTACAGCCCCCATCTCTCGCCCCCAAGAATCACCCCTTCCTTCTCGACCGACCAAGGCTTCGCCCCAAAGATCTCCAATAAGCCCATGGCATTCCCCGCTAGGCGCTCCACAAAGCTCACTACCGTAATTGCCGACTCGCTTAATGTCATGGCTGATATCACAACTCATCCCATCATCGTGTACTCGCCCGCCACCTACACCACCACCACCCGCACAGCCTTCGATGGCCCGGCAGCCGGGCCCTTCAAGAACCCTCGGTCCTCGCCCGAGCCTTCTTTCTTTATCTTCAACTCGTGCTTTCACGGGCCGCGGCGCGTTTCAGTCGGATTCATACTTCTCGCATCCTGGCAAGGCGCCGCATCCGAAGCCGAGGTGGGCCTTCCTGAGTCGTGGAGGCAACTTTAGCCTATATGCTTCACCGCCCAAGGCAGCCCCCACAAAGCTGGGGTCCTCCTCGCCGTGCTTTTCATAGGTAGCCATCTGCAAAACGATAAAAATTAACGGATAGTTCAACGACGGTGGAACAAACAAATAAAGGCTGCCCGACATACAAAGGGTCGCTCTCGCGATAAGGCCAAAGTCTCCTCAACGGACATGGAATCCTCCCTCTTGAGGTCAGAGTCCCGTAGGATGCACGATACAGCCCTGGCGGCGAGCTCCGAGTTAGTAAGCAGTGAGTCCTCATCCCCCTCAGCTCCAAAGCAATCCCTTCCCTTATCCTCCGGCGTCGTAGGCGGAAGCTTGGTGTTTTGGGCTAAAGGACTCCACATGGAAATGGGCAGGGCTTCCAGAGGAGGCTCACGGTCCCTCCCCGAAGGATTCTTCTGACCGCCACCCCGGGCACTCCTGGCCATGAAGGAGGCGCCCGACCGCCGAGACTATCGACGACCCCGGCCCGGCCGGTCGACGATGGAGAAAATGCTCCAACCCTGGGATCCACCGAATCGTGAGGTCAAGCCTCGTGGGGAGCCCGAGCTTTTGCGCTTAACACTCCTTCTTCTTGCCAACGACTCAACTCTGCCGAAGCTCTTCCCAGCGGGTTTGATAGCTGTCCTCACGAAGGCTTCATATCGTAGGGCAGAGAGGGCCCAAAGCCTGGATCGTAGAGGGGCCACACCAAAAGGCCTGTAAATATCTAATCTTAATCGCCCGTAGTACACCCGTGGGAACTAGCCAACTATCAGTTTCACCTCTTCATCCTCGGAGCTGAGACTGGGGTGAATACCTGAAGGTTGCACAACCAAAGCAAAGTTAGAAACACCTCATGACTTTCAAAGGCTAAACCCAATTAACGCGAATGGAAGCTCACGTAGGTTCTCGGGGGCAGTCCAAACAATCGGAATGCCGAGTGTATCTTCTCGATCAACAGGATTATACTCCTAATTACAACCATCGAATAAAAATAACGCGTTCCTTCCAAAGGTTTGGCTGAGGACTAAGATCCGAGATGATCAACTTGGCATCAAAGGCTGAAATGTATAAAGCCCTCCGAGGCCCTTTCACACTCGAAGAAGTCCAACAAATAGAAGCAGGCCTGGAACCCTAAGGCCCTTATCCCTAAAAACCGTATATCGACCAAAACACCCAAAATCTGGAGAAAGTCAGACGGGCAAACGTTGAAATGTTGTAAGATGCTCTTGATAAAGGGGTGCGAGGAGCCGAAGACCGTTTCAAGGCCGTCTTAAAAGGCACTATCTTTGGGAACCTAGATGATGTAGGAGGTGAGGAGATAAGGGCACCGTGACTTGAACACCAAGAGGGTCTATACTGGTAAACGGCTACCTTCATAAAGGGGCTCGACCTAATCGTGGGACCCACCCGCATTCACATACCACAAGAGCCAAATATTCTAACCACTAAGGTACCTAATCTCACTGATCTTTCCCTTGCCTTTGCCAGACGAGGATGGATGATCCGCTGGAGGGGCTCTATCTACCACGACTGTAAGACTACCGGATCCACCACACCTGCCTCGACCAAACCCTACGCCTTCCCTATGTACGACTAACAACGATCAGCCCAAAGAAAGTACGCATGATTGGGAGAATATAAGGAGGTCGAACGAATGATAAAGAGGCAGAATCCCAGCCAAACATGCCCTAATAACCCTAAAGTCAAAGTGATAACTCCCCACTACCAAATGCGTCGACATAATCACCAAAAGAGAATGGAGACAACACGACCACTAGTGGACCCACGGAACTTAACAAGAAAAGGTAAATCGGGGAAGAAAAAGAAAGATGTACCAAACTAGGGAAGAGAGCAAAAGAGACGACCCCAAGCGAGACAGAACGACAGAAACCACCAAAATAGTCTTGAAAGATGATCAGAGAAGTTTAGAGAAAGAGAAATCCGAGACCACAAAGAAAGAGGCTCAAGAATTGTATACGATCCAACTAGTCGCGGTGCTTTTAAAACATTGGGAACGCTACCAAATGGGCATTAAAATCGAGAAAATCCATCATTATCGCAACGATCGATCAAGCAACAAACCCCGATCACCATCCTTGAAATACGTGGAATCCACACCCGATCAAAGAAACAATTCAGCCCTTGCTAAAGCACACTTCATCCAAGAGCTAGGGGGTAACCGATGATGCCTAAAAAACATGTGTATAAGCCCAGAACGCAGACCCAAGAGACAAACCACCAACAAGGCTTAAGGTGGGCTTAGGGGGCAGGCTTGGAAGCGAGCCTGTGAGATCTCAGCCCATGATGACGTCTTGGTTACTCCTAAAGCACGAGCCTAGGGCTGAGACTAAGCCTGATGGGCCGGACAGGTGACGGGGATAATCCGTTGTCCACCAATTGTGACGTAAGAAAGGAAAGCACTCCATCTTCATGATCCGATATCTACTCATTAAGGGAAGAAGGATCCCCCACGATTACGGCTCCCTAATTATCCTCTAATATTCAGTTGGCGATAAGAAAGAGAAGATCCCCTACCCAATTGGGAAGATGTCGTATCGCCGTCTAACAAGGAAAGTCATCGTGATCACCCATGATAAATACTGAGCAATTCCACCGGAGAAAGGTATGCAATCAAAAAACCACCCACAGTTGATTTTCTTCCTTTTCGTAAGAAAGAAACTAACTTAGGCATCGAAGAGGCGGCCGACACACCCCCGCCGGACCACCCTTTTTGTGCAGGTTGTATATCGATCCGACCCGATGAACAAATGCCCTTCAATGACTTCAAAGAAGCTCCACCATAATCAATGTAGAGCACCATCAAACTAAATGAATTTCCTTTTAACCAAATTGAATTTCCTAATTAAAACTTTTTTTTATAAAATAAATTTTCTTCATTTTAATTTAAAAATCATAATTTGGTTTCACAAAATCATATATAAGCACTCTTATATAAAATTAATTAAGCAAAACTGGCCGATTTTTTTTTTTTGCTTAAACATCAATACAAAAAGTTAAAAAGTTAAGTATGGAACTCATTTTAGGAGGTTAGAACCTAACTAAAAGATTGTCCTAAACCATCCTAAAGTTTCGTTTGTAGGAATATGAAAGTTTAATTTTTTAAATTTGTTTTTATATATGCCAATAAAACCTAGCTCAAGTGGTTAGGAGCTCAAGCACCATGAAGAATGTTTTTCAAGTTAGCTTTTATTTATATTTTTGCAAGAATTTGTGTTTTCGAAAAATTCCATATTTTAGATTGCTTTCTAAAATATATAAGAAACCATCCTAAAATTTTGATTGGTGGAATATATTTTGTGATACTTATTTTTAAAATAATTTTAAATGAACTAATTGTAATATTTGGATGGTCAATAACATTTATAGCTTGACTTGGAAAAAATATTTGTTCAAAATTTGAATAATATATCTTGTTCAACAAAATATATTATTTGATTCCGCTTTTCCATAATCCTAACAAGAATTAGTAGTCCTTGAAGCTAGACTCATGATAAAGGTGTGGAAAAGGGCTGGAGAAAACTTATACAGAGATAAGAGACAACAAAAGAAAAGTTAGAACAAATTTCCTCACACTGCTATATGACTCAATCCAGGGACCTTCGCACCTCACTGACAGCAGATTCCTTCTTCCCTAACGCTCTCCTGGCTTGACGATACTGAGATAAGTCGGTATTAAAGACACTCACTGTATAGATTGAAACACACAAAAGGTATTGTAGAAACTTCAAACTTTTATTTCATAAAAACTCTCTCTCTTATCATACATACAAGTTTCTCTTAAGGAAATCTTAGAATTCCATTACAAAGGACTAGATACAAAGAGGGTGTAACACCCCAAATTATACCCTAATAGTTTTATGGCATGTTTAAATTAACATGGAAGTCAAATTGTGTTTTTCATAAATTTCCAGGTTAAGTGTGAAAAAAGGATATAATCGGAATTTTTAAAGAAGTACAAAGGATAAGTGGTAAATTATTAACTTAAGGACTCAAAGGACATTAAGCTAGAAGATTGTATGCTATTGTAGGAATTTTGATAATAAGATGTGTAAATGAAATAACCATGGAGGACTAAAATGAAAAATATGGAAAATTAGAGCTAAATGCCTTTTTCCAAACATGGCCTTAAAGCAAGTGGAGATAAGACCAAAGATTTGTCTCTAGAAATCTTTTTTTTTTCCCATTTTGGCTTTGGGGGAGCTAGGGCATTCGGGTGGTAGTGTGAAGGAGACCAAATTGGTTGCTTAATCCATTTCCATGCTCTCCATATACAAGTAAAGAGGAAGAAAGTAGAATAAAGGAAGAAGACAAAAGAAAGAAGAGAAAGAGAGAAGAAAGGAAGATAATGTTTCAAGAAAATTAAGGTTAGGAAACTACCCTCATTTCTCCCTCTTTGTTTTGTTGTTTTTGTTGGTTTGAGTTGGGTTTAAAGTTGGTTTTGATTGTTATTTGCTGTGGTCCCCACTGAGGAATTTTAGTATAAAGGAGATGTTGGGGTTTTAGGGGAAATGTTGTCAAAAATTTCCCCAAAACCCTAAGTGGATTATTTGGCCATAACTTAGTCTATAGTACTCCGATTTAGGAAATTCCAATTTGAGAGGAAACCTAAGACTTGTGACCACATTTTCCAAGAAGAGCCTAAAGTATTAATATGAATTTAATGAGGGTCTTAAAGACCAGCTACTGGTTCTGTTTTGAAAACAGAGCAGTCCTAGTTGTTTAGGAAATATTTTGAGTTTTGGTGCTTGAAATTGAATGATGCCAATTTGAGAAGAACCCTTAGCATCGTAGCTTCAAATGAGTAGAAGGATCCAGTGTCAAATTATGGAGTTAAACCTAAATCAGGTTTCACACCGCTACTCCTTGTAAACTGGGGCAAATAGACCAGTTTGTCATTAAAATGTCATAACTTGAGTTTGGATGATTCAATTGGAGTGATTCCAATTTCTGAGTAAACTAGATTCATAGTGGAACAATGTGCACGAAGGAAGCATGTTGAGATTTTGAACTCATTGTACCAAGAAATTAAGGAAAGTCACACCTATTTTAAGAAAGGATTTTCATGTCCTCTCCTATAGGATTTCGAGACATCTAAATGTCTCTCAGATACTCTCAAAGTATTATTGGAGATGGTTTTGTATGAAATATCATATAACTTAGCTAGTGAAATAAAGAAATTGACCTAAAAGTTATATGATTTTAATGCTAAATAATATGGAATAAATAGAATGGAATAATAAAGGACGTGAATTCTATCCATGTGAAAAAAAGACAATACATGTATAGTTACTATATAAAGTAGCATAGAATACATTCCTATGATGATAAGAGATGTGTGAAAGTGCTCTTTACAAATATGAGAATAATGGATAGTGAATATCTCATATGCATACATGATAACAATAGTTATTCATGTACGTGGGATATGTACTGAAAACGTAATAAAACTAATTGTCTGCTTATGACTAGGTAGATGGATAGATGGGCATGCCTATTAGGGATTCAGTTGTTGCAGCATACAGATATAGTTAGCCCCGTTTAGGTTATTACCGCACCCCCGTTTGGGTCATACAGTACAGTACAGATAGATATCACTGTCACGTACAGTGATAGTACCCTCTGGCGCTGGGCCTTTTCCCGTATCCACTTCTTTTGGAAAATGCAGCATGACACATGTCAAAAGAGACGAAGAGATATGGATAAATGAGACATGAATCATAAACATAGGAAGTAATTTGTAATATATAATGGAAATATAAAATACATGAATAGTCATTAATACTATAACTAAAATGATATGCAATTCGATAGACAAAGCACAAGAAGTTAGCATAGCACATGAGATTAACATAATCAATTAAATTATTTAATTGTGGTAAGTTCATAAATTATTGTAGCTTACAAGTTTATATGGTATATATATATATATATATATATATATATATATATATATATATGCATAGCAAGTTGCATGAGTATTATAATGTGATGAGCATGGTTAGTGGTCATCCATGCATAAGAATCCTCACTAAGCTTTATGCTTAGCATGGGTGTTTATCTGTGTAGGTATCAAGGAGGCAGCTAGAGAACAGGACATTCCACATCAACATCAAAGGTCATCTCAGTGATAGGTGCTCACCTGCAGTGTTTCTTTTTAATGTTTTATTTTGAACCGTATAATGTATATAAACTTTTGGGTACAATGAAAATAATTTGTAAATAATATGTAAGCGATGCTTTGAACGCTTCACATAGTGGGTATGATAGTGTGGTTATGTAATATATGTTAAATTATATGATTATATTTAAGGAAAGTTTTAAAACTTCTCAGTTAATCAGGTTTAAAGTCTACGCTTGACACTTCTTTCCTAACACAATGTAGGTGCTAGGTTGGGGTGTCACTGTATCAAAGCCAAGGTTTTAGGTGACTCTGGATAGGGTAGATGATAGACAAGTATGTGTATAGTAATGTGTTGGCCTGATGTAGATGTCTTTGTTTTCTAAATATGATGGATCGCCCTCCCAATCTAACAAAAGAAGCGACTGAGAGTGTTAACCCAAGAGATCAAGGGTTATCCGCTTCGGATCCTTCTTAATCTTTCAAAAGTGAAAGCAATGCTCCAGCCAAGCCAACAGAAGCTTTGCTAAGAATATCTCAAGACATGCTCAGGTATTAGATTGACTAACTACTCCTAAGGCTTCGATAGACATGGTAAGAAGACATGGAGCAAAGGAATTCCATGGGACAAGCATGGAAGAGTCTGATAAAGCCGAATACTGGTTAGAAAATCTACAAAAAGTATTAGAGGAAGTTAGATGCCCTCCCGATCAGAAGGTATCATGTGCAGTCTCGCTATTGCAGAGTGAGGCATATGACTGGTGGAAAATGGTGCTGCAAAGTCCGAGGATTCCAAATCCCATGCCTTGGGATTTCTTTGTCCAAGAGTTCAGGGCAAAGTACGTTATAGATATGTATATGGAGACCAAGTGGAAGCAATTCCTGAATTTGAAGTAAAGGAATTTGTCAGTGGCAAAGTATGGAAAAGAATTTAGCCATCTCAATAAGTATGCACTTGAGTCAATCCTCACCGAAGCATTTCGGTGTAGGCAATTTGAAGATGGACTGAATGAGTTCATAAAGAGGTATTTAGCACCTGTTACTTCTCTCTAACAAGTGAATTTTTATCAGTTGGTGCATGCAGCAATGAAAGTGGAGAAATCTGAGGTAAGCAGCAAAGAAAGATTTTAGAAGAGGAAGCTTTCGTATGGCCTCTTCATCCGAGTAAGAGTCAAAGAGTCCTAAACTAAGTCAGTACATAGTTCTGCCATAAGGAGAAGAAGACAAGGAAATACAATAGTACCTAGTACTGGTAGAGGTGCTTCAGCAGGACTAGGAGAAACTCCAGAGTGCCCTCATTGCCATCAATCCAAGATTTGAGAGTTTGCGCATTGTTGGATGTGAGGGTGCTTTTTAGATGTGGAAGCACTGAAGATTTTATGGAAAATTGTCCCAAAGAGTCGAGGGACAATAGGAATCCTCAGAGTAACAGCAGAAGGAGGTCCGCGGCACCATCATCGACTAGAGATTGAGGTAGAGGTCGAGGGGGCTAGAGCCAACATAAAGGACAAGGAGGCACAGTGTCAGAGACGATAGATCATCCTATGACTTCAGCACCAGCATGAGCATATTCTATGAAGGCTCGTGGGGACCAAGAGGCACCAGAAGTAATTGTTGGTATAATTTCTCTTTATGGTATTGAAATGGATGCATTAATAGACCCTGGATCTACTCATTCATATGTATGCATCGAAAGCATGTTCGAGCAAGGTGACAACAAGAAAGAACTATCATATGATATGCATAACCAAATTTTCGGGGCATAATATCAATGTGAATAGGGTGTATAGAAATTGCCCCATAGTTATCCAGGATAGAGAATTTTTAGCTGATTTGATTGCTCTGCCTTTCCGAGAATTTGATTTGATTCTGGGTATGGACTGGCTGTCTAAGCATAAAGCTATACTAGATCAGGAGTTAAGACAATGTACAGGTGCTCTAACTAGTCGAGGTGAGCAAGACATGGCATTAGATCTAGGGCGATGTCCAATGTGATCTCAGCTATGCAGGCTAGGAGATTTTTTAGGAAAGGATGTGAGACTTTTTTAGCCTTAATACTTGACTCTAAGAGAGGTAAAGTAGATATGGAAAAGATTCCAGTACTAAGGGAATTTCCATATGTATTCCCTGAAGAGTTACCTAGCATTCCACTTGAGAGGGAGGTGGACTTGTCTATAAAGATTGTACCAGGAACAACCTCATTTCTAGGGCACCTTACAGGATGGCTCCTTTTTAAGTTAAAATAGTTGAGGTTGCAGTTATAGGAGATGTTGGATAAAGGGTTTATTAGACCTAGTGTTTCTCCTTAGGGTGCACCTGTTTTATTTGTGAAGAAATGATGGCACATTACACGTGCGCTGATTATTTAAATTAATAAAGCAACAAAGTGAAAACAAGTACCTGCCTAGAATAAAAGATTTATTTGATCACCAAGGGAGCAAGTATCTTTCTTAAGATAGATCTTTGGGATCTAGGTACTACCAGCTTTTGAGAGTAAAGATGTCGATGCGCCGAAGACAAAGATTCGTATCCGATATGGTCATTATGAGTTTTTAGTAGCACCTTTTGGTCGACGAACGCAATCAAACGAAATTTATGGATTTGATGAATAGGGGAAGTTTCACCTCTACGAGATCAGTTTATGGTGGTGTTTATTGATGGTATATTGATGTATTCCAAGAATAAGGAAGAGCATGAACAACATCTGAAGATAGTTCTGCAAACTTTGAGAGAAAAACAATTATATGCCAAGCTGAGTAAATGTGATTTTTGGCTAAAGGAAGTTTTCTTCCTAGGCCTTATTATCTCTACTGAAGGAATTAAAGTTGATCCAGCTAAGATTGAAGTTATTGTAAACTGGAAGCCACCTAAAATGTGACATAAGTGAAAAGTTTTGTCTGGTTAGCCGGATATTATAGAAGATATGTGAACGGCTTTTCTGTCATAGCATATGCACTCACCAAACTGCTCAAAAAAGATGTGAAGTTTGAGTGGAATGACAAGTGCCAAGCTAGCTTTGAATAGTTAAAGAACTTGCTAATTGAAGCTCCAGTGTTGACACAACCGACCTAGGGTAAAGAGTATACCTTGTACAATGATGCTTCAAGGATAGATCTAGGATGTGTGCTAATACAAGATGGTAAAGTTGTGGCCTATTCATCTAGGTAGTTGAAGCTTCATGAGCAGAATTATCCTACTCATGACCTAGAGTTGGCTTTGATAGTGTTTGCTTTAAAATATGGTGACACTACTTATATGAGGAAAAGTGTAGAGTTTACACAGACCACAAGAGTCTCAAGCATCTGCTAACTCAGAAAGAGTTGAATTTGAGGCAACATAGGTGGTTAGAGTTGTTTAAAGACTATGACTGCATAGTTGATTACCATCCCAGGAAAGCCAATGTGGTGGCTGATGCCTTAAGCAAAAATACAGTCGCAGCTTTGTCACTTCAACACAATGATTGGAAAATAACAGCTAATGGAGCTCACTAGCTCAATTAAGTGCTTAGCTTGCTCTTAAGTAGATGATTATAGATGCTCAAAAGAATGATAAAGAGTTGCAGGAAAAGATTCCGCTGATCAAAGGTGGATTCGAGAGTGAGTTTTCGGTAAAAGAGGATGGGAGCTTGTATTTTAGAGATAGATTATGTGTGCTAGCTGACAGTGAGCTGAAGAAAGAGTTGTTACATGAAGCTCATAACTCAGTATTTACCATGCATCCTAGAGGCAACAAGATACCGTGATTTCCAAAACATAACTATACTGCGGAAAGGTATGAAAAGAGATAACGGATTATGTGTCATGTTCATGTGTCGTAGGTAGCCAACACCAAGTACCATCTAATCTGTTGAATCCCATTCCAAATCCACAATGGAAATGGGATACAGAAGCTATGGATTTTCAGATCCGTCCCTCCCCACGCAGAAGCATGATGCTATTTGGGTGATAATTGATAGACTCACGAAGTCAGCCCATTTTGTACCAGTCCGGATGGACTATTCTATGGATCGACTAGCTAAGCTATATGTGGATGAGATTGTCTGATTGCATGGTGTTCCATTGTCAATTGTGTCGGACTAAGACCCAAGATTAACATCAAGATTCTAGAAGGAGTTATAGCTCAAAGATTGGTACTGGCCTTAATTTTAGTACGACTTTTCAAATCTGGTACGTGATGGACAAACCGAGAGGTTGATTCAAGTGCTCAAAGATACGCTTCAGGGATGTGTAATGGAATTTCCTAGAAGTTGGGATAGGTATATTCCATTGATGGAATTTGCTTATAACAATAGTTATCAATCAAGCATTTACATGGCACTATACGAGGCTTTCAGATATCCGAGACGTTAACTCGTATGTCGATGCATTGAATGAACATAAAGTGATTGGTCCAGACATAGTAAAAGATACATAAGAGAAAGTTCAGGTTATTCGGCAAAGGTTAAAAATTGCTAGTGATTGACATAAATCATATGCCGATTTGAAAATGAAGGACATTGAATATGAAGTGTTCCTAACGGTATCTCCATAGAGGAAGGTGCTTAGATTTGGGAAGAAAGGGAAGCTGAGTCCGAGGTTCATTAGCCCATATGAGGTTTTAGAGAGAATCAGACCAGTAGCGTATCATTTGGCTCTCCCTCTAGAGTTAGCCAAAATTGCAAGGATGTATTTCACACAGGTTTATGTCATGAGATACAAATCGATGAATCGCATATCCCGCCTACAAGAGGTGCAAGTGAACAAGATTATTCCATGATTTAGGAACCAAAGCTATATTAGCTCGAGAAGTGAAACAGCTAGGAATAAGCAAACATTGGTAAAAGTACTCCGCAACACCACAAGATAAGTTAAACAACATGGGAATCAGAAGCGACAATGAGGACTCAGTACCCACATCTATTTGATTCAAGTATGAATTTCGAGGACGAAATTCTTTTAAGGGAGGGAGAATTGTAACACCCCAAATTATACCCTAATAGTTTTATGGTATGTTTAAAGTAAAATGGAAGTCAAATTGTGTTTTTCGGAAATTTCCGTTATGTAAAAGGACATAATTTGAATTTTAAAGTACAAAGGATAAATGGTAAATTATCAACTAAGATCAAAGGACATTAAGCTAGAAGATTGTATGCTATTGTAGGAATTTTGATAATTATGTGTAAATGAAATAACTATGGAGGACTAAAATGCAAAAGATGGAAAATTAGAGCTAAATGTCTTTTTCCAAACATGGTCTTATAGCTAGTGGAGATAAGACCAAAGATTTGTCTTTAGAAATCATTTTTTCCTATTTCGATTCGGGGGAGCTAGCATTCTGGGTGGTAGTGTGAAGGGAGACCAAATTGTTACTCAATCCATTTCCATGCTCTCAATGTGCAAGTAAAGAGGAAGAAAGTAGAAGAAAGGAAGAAGGAAGAAGAAAGAAGAGAAAGAGAGAAGAGAGGAAGATAAGGTTTCAAGAAAATTAAGGTTAGGAAACTACCCTCATTTCTCCCTCTTTGTTTTGTTGTTTCGTTGGTCTGAAATGTCAGTCTAAAGTTGGTTTTTATTATTTGGTCGGGTCTCAATTCGAGAATTTAAGTATGTTAAATGTTAGGGTTCTTTAGGAAAATGTTGTAAAAAATTTCCCCAAAACCCTAAGTGAATTATTTGGCCATAACTTAGTCTAGAGTACTCCGATTTAAGAAGTTCCAGTTGGAGAGGAAGCCTAAAACCTGTGACCACATTTTCCAAGAATAACCTAAAGTATTAATATGACTTTAATGAGGGTCTTAAAGACCAGCTATTGGTTCTGTTTTGAAAACATAGTAGTTCCGATTGTTTAGGACATATTTTGAGTTTTGGTGCTCGAAATTGGATGATTCCAATTTGAGAAGAACCCTTAGCACCGTAGCTTCAAATGAGTAAAAGGAACTAGTGACAAATTATTGAGTTAAGACCCCTAAAATTGGGTTTCACAAGATGTTACCTTATGTAAATGGGCAAATGTACTCAGTTTGGCATTAAAATGTCACTTTAGTTTGGATGATTCAATTGGAGTGATTCTAATTTCTGGTTAAAATAGATTCATAGTGGAGCAATGTATGTGAAGGAAGTATGCTGAGATTTCAAACTCATTGTACCTAGAAATTAAGGGAAGTCGGACCCTGTTTTGGGAAAGGATTTTCATATCCTCTCCTATAGGATTTTGAGACATCTAAATGTCTCTTATATACTCTCAAAGTATTATTGGAGATGTTTTTGTATGAAAATAAGTCAATATAACTTAGCTAAGTGAGATAAAGAAATTAACATAAAAGTTATATGATTTAATGCTAAATAATATGGAATAAATAGAATGGAATAATAAAGGACATGAATTCTAGTCATGTGAAGAAAAGAGAATATGTATAGTTGGTATATAAAGTAGCATAGAATACATTCCTATGATGATAAGAGATATGTGAAAGTGCTCTTTATGAATATGAGAATAATGGATAGTGAATATCTCATATGCATACATGATAACAATAGTTATTCATGTATGTGGGATATGTACTGAAAACGTAATAAAATTGATTTTCTGCTTATGACTAGGTAGATGGAAAGATAGGCATGCCTATTAGGGATTCAATTGCTACAGCATACAGATATAGTTAGCCCAATTTGGGTCATTACCGCGACCCCGTTTGGGTCATACAAGACAAGATGATAGAGATCACTATTATGACAATAATAAGACTTCTGCACATACAATCTTTTCCTCAGATCCACTTTTGGAAAATGCAGCATGAATAATGTAAAAAAGAGATGAAAAGATATGGATAAATGAGACATGAATCATAAACATAGGAAGTAATTTGTAATATAAATGGAAATATAAATACATGAATAGTCATTAATACTATGACTAAAATGATATGGAATTCGATAAGACAGCTAATGCGAAGTTAGTATAGCACATAAGATTAACATAATCAATTAAATTATTTAATTGTGGTAAGTCCATGAATTATTGTAACTTACAAGTTTTTATGGTATATATATATATATATATATATATATATATATATATATATGCATAGCAAGTTGCATGAGTATTATAATGTGATGAGCATGGTTAGTGGTCATCCAAACGTAAGAATTCTCAATAAGCTTTATGCTTAACACGGGTGTTTATCCGTGTAGGTACCGAGGAGGCGGCTAGAGAACAGGACATTTCACATCAACCTCAAAGGCCATCTAAGTGATAGGTGGTCACCTGCAGTGTTTCTTTTTAATGTTTTATTCTGGACCGTATAATGTATATAAACTTTTGGGTACAATGAAAATGATTTGTAAATAATATGTAAGTGATGCTTTGAACGCTTCACATAGTGGGGTATGATAATGTGGTTCTGTAATATATGTTAAATTATATTATTATATTTAAGGAATATTTTAGAACTGCTCAGTTAATCAGGTTTAAAGTCTATAGTTTCGTGACACCCTTTCCTAACACAAAGGTGCCAGGTTGGGGTGTCACAGAGGGGATGAGATTTTTCGATGATCTCTCAAATGAGAAATCCTCCTTTTTTTATAGAGCTTTCTTCCAAAGATGTGGCATCCTTATTTCTTTAAAAGATGTGTCATTCTTATCTTTAAGAAAAGTTCTCCTGTCTTCATGTCCAACTGTCTTCAAAAGCAGATTCGATGTTATCTTCTGAGGGACGTGTCTTTCTTTCTATTATCTTTGCCACACAAGCCAGCTATTTACATTTATAGCGGTAGGCATGTATTGTCGCACCACTTGAAAAAAAAAACTTCTACTTTGAAAAAAGTAGGTTCCCGGCCATCTTCATAATTATAAAGGATGTATTTCTTGTCATATCACTTTAAAAATAGATTTCCATTATGAAAAAAAATGGATTTCTTGTCATTGTTATACATTTATAGTGGCAGACATGTTTTGTCATACCACTTTGAAAACTGACTTTTACATTTTCTTTCCTATAGTTATCCACCCTTCATTGTCATTCTTTGTCTTTTTCATAAATTTTACAGCTTCATTCTTTGTCATCTGGCTAGATGGCAATAGCAGTTGGTCCAGCTCAATTATTTTCTCAGTCATCATTTTATGTCCTCTAGCTTTTCCATCACCAGTGACTATCATCCAATTGTTGGTTGCACAATGGACCGAACAATTTTTCTTTCTCAAATCTATCATTCTTCCTAGCATTGCTTTTATGCCAAATGTTCTTCTAGTTTTTGTCCATTGTCGATTATAATACCCAATTTTCTTTGGTTTATTAGCATTTATTTGTATTCTTGTTTCTTCGCTATTATTCATTGTGATGAGGTGGTATGTCTTTACGCATTCCCAGATTCATTATATTCTGGACTAATGCTAAAGAACCTAACATAAAAATTTTGTGTCCTTGTCAGTTTGTATAATTGTGTTCTAAGAGTATCAGTAAGGATTTCTATACAATCAAAACTCATGAAGATTCGGTCTACAAAACCAAAATCCATGGCATTTTGAACAAATATAGGATCAATTTTTTCTGTTATTATAATCCTAGGGTAGATGGATTCGGTAGAAGTTTGGTAAAAACCATGTCCATTCAGGTTCTTATAAATAAATTCAGAGAAAGTCAAATACTTTCTTTCAATATCAAATAGAATATGTGATGAAGGATTTAAGACTATATTTTCTGTTTTTTCCTTTGGAAAAAAGAGGATTTCATCAGTGTTTTCTCCTTTTGGGAGGAGTTTGTCCTTTGGGGGACAATTATCTCCACTAGGGAGGTGTTTATCCTTTGAAGGACTGTTATTTTTCAGGCTTTCATCCTTTTGAAGGATGGGCATATCCTAGATATCTTTTGAGATATTTTTGTCTTTAGACAATGATATATTTCATGTCCTAATGTTATCAGCAATTGTTGTTGCCTGGCTTTTTCCCGGATGGGATAGCATATTCAAGCCTACCTTCTTGATGTTTTTAGTCTCTGGGGAGACTGAGGATACATCTTCTGTCCTCATTATTATTTTTCTCATTTCTTCAAAACATTTTTCAAAGAGATTTTGAGCCATATATGACTTGGTTCTTATGTCATTAATATATTTTTGTAAGTTTATTACTTTTTCTTCAATTGATATAAGAGCATTGTAATTTTCTGCAATTATATTCATTCCTTCCACCATAATGATGGTGGTTCTTCAGCTCGGATGTTATTCGGCCATTCCCGCACAAAGTCTCGCAAGAAAATTATCGCTTTCTTTTTTATAATAACAATCTTGAAATTGTAATAACTAAGAAGAGTTTTCCATCTAGATAATCTTCAAATTTCGTACTCATTTTCAGGTTGCTCCTTTATGAATCCCGCAATTTTAGTGTTACTTCGCTCTATTATAAAAGGTTTAGATAACAAGAATATCTCAAATTTATTAATTCATTTTATTATTACAAGTAATTCATTTTCATTAATATCATAATTAATTTAATTATCATTGAAAGTTACACTTGCATATATACATATTTATCCTCATATTTATCCTAGATCTGTTTTTAAAATTGTTGCTCAATGTCTATATGAAGCATTTGTTTGTAATATTAAATTATCATTTTCATTAGGTAATCTAAGTTTTGGTAGGTCTGAACATATGCTTTTTAATCTTTGAACGATTTTTGTATGTTTTTTATTTCAACCTATTTGGTGTTTCTTTGTTAGTAATTTATGTAATTCATGTCTTTCAGTAGCTAAGTCTTTTATAAGATTAGAGGAGTAATTTAAACATTCACAAAAATTTTGTATCATTTCTTTAGTTCTTAATTCATCATGAAAGTCTTTTAGTTTTTTCATAAATATGTGATTGTATTCTTATTTCTTTGGAATCTATTATCATTCCTACAAATTCTATTTCTTTTTTCTTAATATCAACTTTATTTTACAAGAGAACTATATCATGAGTGTTATAAAAGTATTTAAATCTTTTTTCAAAATTGTTTATTTTGAAAATTTCCATATTTTATTTTTGAATATAGAATGATACTCGTCAAGAAAATAATTATATTTTAACAACTATAATAATTAAATTATTAAACAATCAATAAGAACACTAATAATGCAAGAATAGTCTTAGTCTTCTTATTATTAATCCGATATTTTGATTAAATTAGGAATAATCCAAAGTTTATGAGTAGCCTTCTATTTTGGTCTCAATCCATCAATGGGCTAATGTATTTACATTTCCCCTATTTCTTTCTCGTCCTCTTCAAACCTCTTCGTAGCCGTACTAAGAGCATCTCCAACTCAATTTCTTTATTTATTCTCTTTAGCCACTTTAGCTAGTCAAACACAAAAATTCTCTTCACCCACTCTATTCCACTCTTATTTCCTATTAATCTAAATGGCTCACCAAATGTGGTGAGCCATTTGAGCTCTAAATTTCTCTCTACCTTTTTTCTCTATCTCTCTATATATATGTTTTGTATTTTTTTAAATTATTGGTTAGTGAAAATTTGGGTGTAAAATAGATAGTGTGGTTGGAGTGAATTTTAAAAAGTTGCTAGCTAAAATAGTGAATTTAATATTTAAATATATTTTGAGTAGCTAATTTGTTGAGTGTGGTTGGAGATGCTCTAAATACCTCTGCTATGAATACCTTCATCGCCGGCCACCTCACCACCATCTCCCACCTCACCGGGCTTCAGACCGTGCTGCAACTCACCTCTCTTCCCTTCTCCTCTAATCGATCTCCCTGTTCATCTCTTTTGATCGATTTAAAACCACCCTATCTCGCAGGAAAGCCTCCAACATTCCAATCGTCATCACCATGCCAAACAAATCTCATCGCCGCGCAGGCTTGATCGCAAGCTTGCCCACTTCCGTGCCTCTTCCCAGTTTCCGCCTCTTTTCTAGGTCTCTCCTTCATTCATTCATTCCCAAAAGATAAAAATCAAGGAAAGATTTCTTGTTCTAGATCCCGGTTTCGGACTACATCATACATCATGCATCCGCCGCCGATCTCGATGCGTAATCCAAATGGATCCGAATAAACAAGATGGTTCTAATAATTGTTAATAATTTCACCGATCGACCTTTCCTTTAACCTGAACCTCATTCTATCATGCGTTTTCAGTTAATTCAAAAACAAAATTTCCCTTTTTGTAAACAAATTCTGGTTTTTGGTTAATGAACCTCCTAAGCCTACTAATGAAAGTACTGAAGCTGACAGAGCTCATTATGCGAAATGGGAAAGATCGAACCGTTTGAGCCTCATTTCAATCAAGAGGTCGATTGCAGAGCATTTTCTTGAAGGAATACCTGAGAGTAAATAATGTTAAGGAATTCTGCTGTTATAGGAAACAGATACCAAATATCTGATAATGTTGAAGCTGGGAATTTCATGGATGAATTGATGAATATGAGGTACGATGACATGACAGGGGTTCGTGATTATGTCTTGAAAATGGCACATATTCACTAAATTGAGCATGACATTCCTATTCTCGACACCATTATTCATCAAGCCCTCAATTCTTTGTCATCTTCTTTAAACCAAATTAAGACTGCATATAACACCTCGAATCAAACTTGGGGTGTGAATGACCTTATCACTAAGTGTGTGGCTAAGGAAGAAAAGCTGAAAAGAGAAAATAATGAATCTACTCATTTTGTTGCTCTTGAAACCTCGACACCTAAGATGGTTGAAAAGGCTAGGTGCTTCTCCAACTTCCACAGCCATAAGAAAAGCAAGAATTTCAAGAAGAGTGGAGTGAGAAGCAAAAGAATGGAAATGGAAATGCTAAGAACACAAACCTAAAGTGCCATCATCGCAACAAAAAAGGGTCACAAGAGGCTGATCGCTTTAAGTTTAATACTAAGCAGAGAAGAAAAATAAGGAACGGGTATGTTATCCGTCTATATCTTTTTTAAATATAATTTAGATAATGTCTTTAGATTCATGGTGGCTCGACAAATGTCTCTGATTGTTCATGTTGCTACTTTACAAGGAGAAGAAATACGAGGAAGCCAAGTGAAAAAGAGTCAAATCTTAAAGTTGGCAAAGGATATCGGGATTGAGGTCAAGGGCTATTGAAATTGTTGTTTTAGAATTAGATTCTCGTTTTTCAACTTGTTTTAGAAAATGTTTTTGTGTACCTTCGCTAGAAGGAATTTAATTTCCTTTCAGCACTCTCGACAAAGTCGGATATAGCCTTTTACTTTTGCAAATAAAAGAGTTTGTGGTGATTTATGACTCTAGCTACTGGCAATGTGTTTTGTCTCGATGGGCTTTATAGATTGTCGTGTTATTCGCTTCTTCTTACAATGTTGAAAACATCATACATAAAAGACCTTTGACTAAAAGAGATCTTCATCATGAACAGATAAGCGCTTAGGTTAATATTTCAAAGAGCGAGTAGAACGCTTAATTAATTCTGGGATTCTTCCTCATCTTGATTCTAATAACTTAGAAATTTGTGTTGATAGTGTGAAAGGAAAATTGACAAAAACTAAGAAAAATGGTGCAACTCGTAGTCAAAATTTACGTGAGATTGTTCGCATAAGACATTGCGGACCTACTCCTCTACCCAGGTGTCAAACAAGTACTTCATTACATTCATTGATGACTCTCCTAATATGGCTATGTATTTTTATCAAAGAAAAGTCAGATAATTTCAAATGTTCAAAGTCTTTCATAACGCTGAGAACAACTGGGAAAGTCATCAAGATTGTAAGATTCGATATAGGCGTAGTATTATGTGGAAGCATAATGATAAATGACAACAAAGGAACTTTTGCAAGGTACCTACTGGATAATGGTATTGTTGCTCAATATACTATGCCTAGTAGTCTTGAACAGAATGGTGTGGTAGAAAGGCATAACTGCACTTTTATGGAAATGAAGAGGAGCATGATGAGTAGATCAAATTTGCCAGAATATTTATGAGGTGAAGCTATCAAAACAGCAACCTACATTCTGAACCGTGTTCATAGTAAGTCAGTGCCTAAAACACCTTTTGAACTATGGACAGGAAAAAAACCTAGTTTGAATCATTTCAAAGTATGGGGGTGTCTAATTAAGGTGAAAATCTATGATCCTTCTTTAAAGAAGACAGATTCGAGAACTAGGTGCTACTTTATTGGGTATCCTAGTCACTCAAAAGGATACAAGTTTTACTGTTCGACTCGTGGCATTAGAGTTGTTGAGTCTCAAGTGGCAAAGTTTTTAGAGTTGGATGTTGCAGAAGGTATGCCCTCTCAATCCAATGAAAGAGTGGAACCCATGGATGTTATTTCTTTGCCTTTGCTAGTCT
The DNA here is from genome assembly GCA_016808115.1 of Tetrastigma voinierianum. Classification (NCBI taxonomy): domain Eukaryota; kingdom Viridiplantae; phylum Streptophyta; class Magnoliopsida; order Vitales; family Vitaceae; genus Tetrastigma; species Tetrastigma voinierianum. Next base: position 100,907 of record JAEQBH010000187.1, on the reverse strand, counting down.
CAAACGTCAACCTTTGATGCGAATCTTTGATTTTTGGATTCAACAAGGAGTTGCTAATATAAATCTTCCCACTGTTGAAATCACCCCTATTATACATGAGATTCCTCCTGTGGAAGTGAGGAGGTCACAAAGAACTAGAAGGTCTGCCATTTCTAATGACTATTATGTCTACCTCGGAGAGGGAGAGTATGACATTGGAGAATAAGTAAACCCTCACCGTTTATAGTGAAGCTCTTATTAGTGATAGGCTGGCTGAGTGATGAGGATATGAGATGCAATCTATGTAACACGCCAAATTATGTACCCTAGTAGTTTTATGACATGTTTAAGGTAAGGCACAAAGTCAAATTTATTGAAATTTATGCTAAGTACGAAAAATTATTGCTCGTCCTTATTCGTGCCGAATTCATTCCCAAGCGTAGAAATTACAAAACTTGTCTAGCATTGTAATATCGTGGGAATCCACAAATATCTCCACAGGAGTGGTCTAATTTATCGACCAAGAGAGCCATTCTCCAATAAGCGGTGCGATTTAAAAGAGAATCAGAAGGTCAGGTTGCCGACCGAATGGTTGATCGTTTGAAATGTTTTAAAATGTGAAAAGACAATTGCCGGGATTTTTAGGTTCCACCACTCCCGATCATGCAGTTCCCACCTCTGCTTTATAAACTCATCTAGGAACCATTGATAAACAAGCCTTGATGGAGGATTTATCTTTATATGCTCTTGGGAAAATAAAGATGATCGAAAGTAATACTAAGCACTTGTTCACTAATACGAACCCCCAGCTTGCATTCATGATCACATAACGTGTACCGAGATACCTCGTTGACACGCTGTCAAGAATATGCCCAACTAAAGATTTACAACTCTTCCTCGCACAAGGATTAATACATACACAATCCATTGAAGATCAAAAGAGTGACCGAGGGACTATACCTAGTCAAGGTGAAAGCTTCCGTGGATTCCCACAGCAGAAGGGTTTAGAACCCATAAAACTTATAAGAACAATTATAATTAAGAGCGATTAATCATAAAAACAAAGACCTTTGGAAATCGAATTCTTAAAACCGAGAAGGATGAATAAGAGATATTAGGATTTAAAGCAAGATAAGTATTTATGCCGAAGATTACAAACGCTTGGGTCTAAACTTCCAATAGAAAGAAATCTTAACCGATCTATGTTCCAACTCAAAAATGGAGAAAACCTCCTTTCAAAACTCCAAACCCTAGAAGTCCAAAAACCCGCTCTCTATTACTTGTGTCCTCTTGCTTTTATACCCCTCCAATGTGATTTTCCCCATTTTGCTCCATCAGAGTGCCGCACGATCGAATTTCTCTGCCCAATCTCGCAATTATTAGTACTGAAACTTATTACGTTAGTGATGTACCTAAGACAATTTCGGGCCATAATCGTCATTAATTTTATAGAAGTCAGACTGGCACAATGTGGGTTGTACCCGTACAATGTGCCCACTGCCACTTTTTATGCAAGTTGTACCGGTACACATGAATGATGTACCGGTACACTTGGTCCTCTGGTGCTTTCCTTGTATTGTCGGAGTTCCCGAGACTTCATCAATTGTTCGCCCGTATCCTTAATGCTTCAAATTGGCTTCCCCGACATACATCCTTGTCCACTTACGTTCTAGACCTGAAAGACCCGTGACAAGTCTAAAACATAGAAGATATTGCAAGTACCTATCCTTATGCCAATTGTGGGTAACTTGTGATTTAGATGTGCTAAATTCTACTATAATTATTACTCAAATGTGTATTCATCAATTATATAACCAGAAATAATAAAGAAGTAAAAAGGGTAAACTGGTAAACTACCAATTAAGGACCCAAAGGACATAAAATAAGAAGATTATATGTTATTGTGAAATATTAATTAGTTGACTTGCAAATAGAATGAAGAAGGAAGACTAATTAGCAAAGAGATAATTAGAAGCCAAAATCCCATAGAACCTAAAATGTCTTCTAGGATAAGCATTATCCATTTGGGATTTGGGAGCTAGGGCAATACGATTGTGGAGAAAGAGACCAAGCTAGCTTGTGCTCTCATTGTTTTAACTCATTTTGTTCAAGCAAAGTGAAGGAAGGGAAATGAAGAGGAAAAAAGCAAGTTGGAAGAGAAGAAATCAAGGTATGGAACTCTACCATTTATTAGTTAGGAAAAACCCTATCTCTTCCCATGCTTGGGATCTTTTTGTTGGTTTTAATTGGGGTTTGTTTGTTTTGATCTTGTTTTGTTATGATGTTGAATTGATGGTGTAATTGTGATATGATTTGGTTGTGGCCATTGTAAAGAAGTGTGAATTGGTGTAAAGGTGTTTAAGGGGAAACTCTGTCAAAATTGCATTACACCCGTGACTGGGTTTTGGCGATAATTTGGCCTACAGACCTCCAAATTGGATGATTCTAATTGGAGATGAAATTTAAGACCCAGGGTTACAAATGTTTAGAAGAGACTAAGAACTAAATCCTACTCTAAGACCCTTGAAACTGAGTCTGATGTTAAGATACGGATTTTGTTTTTTCTACAGGAGTAGTTCATGTCGTTTGAACCATATCTTGAGTTATACTGATCCAAATGATCAAAATTCTACTTAAACTAGGCACCTAGGACAGTAACTTTCATGAAGAAAGTATGGTCAAATTATGTCCCTATAGTTCCTAGAAAATTTTCAAATATAGGACACAATTCCAGATTTTGTTCTTGGAAAATATCCAGGAGCAATTTGGAATGTTTAGGCCATACCTCCCAATTTAAATGTTCAGATGACTTGATTTTGATCCATTGGAAACTTAAGACATAGGAGAACATTGTGTTAGAAGAACACTTTGTCTAAAAACCTTGTTTATTGGGTCGAAATTGTAGTTGTAAATGAACATTTCAATATGCATAAGGGAAATATAGTCTTAGGGTGACAAAGAATATAACATGAATATTGATAAGACAGTGTAAAATGCTTTGAAAAACATATAATTGTAGGCCTGCTTAAGATCGGATAGTGAATGAATAGGCACCCCTGTCTGATGCCCGGCGCTTTTTGTTTAATTAGCCGGCACCTGTCTAGTGCTACGGCATATTCGTGTGACAAGCACGTTTGATAATGCTACGACACTCCTGCATAGTGCTACAACACTTTTGTTTCATGGTGTAGAGCCGCGTCTATTGATCGCCGACATACGTTTAGTACGTACCGTACCTTGAGGTACCTATTGTCTTCGCGATCTCTCATTCATTGTTACGATCTATGTGCGGGCAAACATTTATATGATAAGTATATGAACAAAGAAACATAAGAAAACGGAAGTAATCAGCTTTGATGCTAAGGCATAATTCAGTTATGTTCTGTAGAGTGCCTACGGGTACCTTCTATTAAGAGATTTTTGTTATGTACTCCTGCGATAGATATGAATACTCTTATATGTGAATTATGTTAAATGTATACTATAATTGAGGACCACTGCAAGTGGTCATATATGTTATCTATTTTCCCACTAAGCTATAAGCTTAGCACGAGTGTTTCATCCATGTAAATGCGAAGAGGTCGTCGAGACATCTGGTCATGAGGGCTGACATAGCATTGGAATTAGCCTTATGTAGGTTTTTATTTTGTTTTTGAAATGTAAATGCAATATTTTGTAATAGTGGAACTTGTATAAATACAAGTAGTTAGACTCAGGCATATATGTTAAAGACAATTTAAACATCACTACGGTGGTAGTTGTACAAGTTTTATGTCATTATGAATTTATGATTGAAATTAGCCCACTAATGTCAGAAAATCAGGTTAAGAAGTTCATGTCCTATGTGGCGTCCTCTCACTTGAAGCAGTTAGGGGAAGGGGCATTACAGTTAGTGCTATCAGAGCCTAGATTTAAGGGTTTCTGGAACATTATTAAGTTAAAAAGGTACCTACATAGTATTGTGTTGGCCTGATGCGGATGTCCTTTTTTTTTTTTTATATAGTGAATAAGATGGAACGACCCTAAGACACTATTGAGGAAAGTGCTGAAAGTGTTAACCCTAAAGATTAGGGTCCAACAGTTCCCGATCCTTCCGAGCCGACTAGAGGTGAACATGACGTTCCTGTCGTGTCAACCGAAGCGTTGTTCAAGATTTCTCAGGATATGGAAAGGGTCTTAAATCGACTCATGGCCCCTAGAGCTCCGATTGATTCGGTAAGAAAGCATGGAGTAGAAGAATTCCATGGTACAAGTATAGAAGAGTATGATAAAGCTGAGTTTTGGCTTGAGAAATTGAAAAGGGCTCTGGACGAAGTGAAATGTCCCCCTGAACATATGGCCAAATGTGCAGTCTCCTTCTTTTAAGGTGCGACTTATGATCGATGGAAGTTAGTTCACAGAAATCCACGCTACTGAGCCCGATTTCATGGAGACTTCTTTGTCAAAGAGTTTCGAGACTAGTATGTCCATAGAGTAACTATAAAGAGACCAAGTGGAAACAATTCCTAAATATGAAACAAGGGAATCTGATAGTGGTGGAGTATAAGAAAGAGTTTAGCCGCCTTAGTAAGTATGCACCAGAACCAGTTCTTACTGAAACTTTTTGATGTAGACAGTTTGAGGATAGCCTAAAGGAGTCTATAAAAAGGTACCTCACGGCTGTCACATCATTGCAAGCAATGAATTTCTATCAGTTGGTGCAAGCAGTTATGAAAATTGAGAAATCTGAAATGATGAGTCGGGAAAGAAAAGCGAAAGCTCTCCAGAGTGGTTCCTCCTCATGAAACCCAGAAAGAGTCTCAGAGTTGAATCGATTACATGGTGTTGCTACTATAGGTAGATGGCAGGGGCCTATAATGACACGGGGTTTCGATATAGGCATTTCAATCGAACGAGGGGAAAGAATTGAATGCCCGCACTGCCACAAATATCTTTATGGTACTTGTAGACGAGTAACCAGGGGTTGTTTCTGATGTGGAAGCACGAACCATCTTATAGTGAATTGTTCATGAGGATCTAGAACTTCTAGAAATCGTCGAGGAAGTAGCAAAGAAGGATCAAATGTTCCTCCACTGCATCCCAGCCCGAGCATATGCTATGAGAGCTCTCGAATATCAAGATGCACCAGGGGTTATAGCGGGTAATTTCACTCTCTATGACACTAAAATGCATGCTTTGGTACATCCAAGTTCTCCACATTCTTATATATGCATTGAACAATTGAGTGATAAATTGCCATCAGTAGAGCCTTTAGCATATGACATGCATGTTACTAGTCCCTTGGGGCATAGTGTTAGAGTCAACCGAGTGTATAAAAACTGTCTTATAATGGTCCATGATAGAGAATTTTCGTTTGATCTAATTGTTTTGCCTTTTCATGAGTTTGATTTGATTTTGGGGATGGATTGGTTATCCAAACATCGAGCTATAGTTGATTGTGATAAGAAAACAATAGTGCTTAAATGTTTTGACCTGTCAAAGGTAACTGTAAATGGTATCTGATCTGAATCAGTGTCAACTGTAATCTCCTCTATGCAAGCCCGACGTTTTCTTAGAAAGGTTGTGAAGCCTACTCTAAGAAGGGACAAGTGAATCTAGAAGATATTCCGGTGATAAAGGAACTCCTTGATGTAACACCTTGAATTGTACCCTAGTAGTTTTATGACATGTTAGGGGATAATATAGGTCAAATTTGAATTTTCGGAAATTAATATTGCTAAGTATGAAAAATGATATAATCGGAATTTTTAAAGAAGCACAAAGGATAAGTGGTAAATTATCAACTTAAGGGCTTAAGAGACATTAAGTTAAATGATGTTATGCCATATTAGAATTTTGATAATTTGGTTTGCAAATTGAAAGGAATTGAAGGACTTAAATGCAAGGGAAAAATATGAGCCAAATTCATTAAGGCAACAACTTGCCTTTAGAAGAGAAGTTCCTCGTTTTGGCTTTGGAGAGAAAGCTAGGACATTCGTGGGGGAGAAAGAAGAAGCCATTTCTTAGGGGGTTCTTTCAGGTGCTCAGTGAAGGAAGGAAGAGTAAGAAAAATGGAAGCCATGTAAAAGATTTCAAGAAAACAAGGTTAGGAAACTATCCTAACCCATTCTTTGTTTATGTTAGTGTTAGGAAAAACCCTAACTCTCCACATCTTTGATTTTTTGTTGGTTTGAGGTTGTTTTGATGGTACTTTGGGTTGTTTTGGAAGTGGTTATGGTTAAAGACCAATAAGTGTAAAAAGAGATGCATAGGTTTCAAGGGATTTGTTGTCAAAAGTTTTTTTAAAACCCATGTTTTTGTTTTGGCCATAACTTGACCTACATATCTCTAAATTGGATGATTCCAATTGGAGATGGTGCGTAAAACTCATGGCTAAATGTCTAGAGAAGAAAGAGATATAAATCAGTCCTAAGAGCTATAATTGGTGTTTTCAAAGATGGACTAAAATAGAGTCGAAAACAGGAAAATTTATGGGTTGTGTCGTGTTTTTGTTCGGGCCATAACATGGCCTACGGTTATGACCCATAGATACAAAGGTTTAGAAGAGACCGTGAACCAAAAGTACTCCTACGAGAGAAGAGAATATTATAAAACCACAAGGTATAGGTATATATGAACTTGATAAGCATGCAATTTTAAATGTATTTACCCTTATTATATATGCTTTATTGTAAGGTTGTAAATAAGGCATTGTGAGTATATGGATTATGCATGAAAGAACTATTTTGGTTAAAATGCCATATGATATTGAAATAATATTCAGCTAAGGTGAAATGATTTTGTATATGCATGAATTATATGTGACAGTCATACTCATCGACTAGAAATATGGCACATCTGTCCTGATTCTGATAAATGATTTGTAAGCACACATATAACACAATGCAAGCTAATGACTGGGTAGTTGGATTAATAGGCAAATTACCTATAGGGTTCTATGTTCTGTTAGCCCCGTTTAGGTCATTATATGGGTCACGTTTTGGTCATTCTTAGAATGAGAAGCCGTACTGACGAGTACTTCTGTGTGTTCCCACTATCCACTAGAACTGGTCATGCAAGCAAATCTATATATGAGATGTGTGATGGTTAACTAGAATTGTTTGTGTTCATGTTAATGGTTAACCAATTCTGTATATGTATATAAGTTTTTAATAATGAAATATTGAGCAGCAAGATATTCTTGTATATTTAAGGAATGTTGGTATTGTGATTTGTATCATGTTCTTGTACCTATAGTTGGCAATCACTTTAAGTGGTTGTCCAGCTCTTGTTATTATTTACCGCTAAGCTATATGCTGAGCAAGGATTTTTCTATCCGTGTAGGTGCAGAAAGGTCAGGCGTTAGGAACATCTTGGATCAAGAAAGGCCAACACAACAATAGAAGTTATCCTTTGTAGGTTCTTTGTTTTTTGGACTAACATTAGTTTTGTAAATAATTTTTGTATAAGTAGAATAGATTGTGTTTGTAATATTAGGTTGTAAGGTTCAAGTTATTTTAAGTAAATTGGTTTTGGTTGATGTATAAAGGAAGATTTATTTTAGGAATATTACTGCAGTAGTGTATTTTGATTATATGATGCTTCTTGTGAGCATGTGGTATAGATATTTGTTCAAAGCAAGTTTAAGAGTTTTTGTATATGAATGATTTATTGATTTTTATATCTATGTGTCAAAAAAAAAAATCTTAAAATTATCTTAGATGAGTTCTTTGGCACTCCCGCTTGAAGCTATGTTCAGGCAGAGGGTGTCCTGAATATGTGTGATATCAAAGCCTAGGTTTAGGCGATTCTGGATAGCTCATAAGTTAGAAATGCATGTATATAGCAATGTGTTCACCTAATGCGGATGTCCTTATTTTCTGAATAGGATGGATCAACCTCGAGACACTGTTGAAGAAGTTGCTGAAAGTGTCAATCCTAGGAACAAGGTCCATCATCCTCTTATCCTTTTGAATCGGTTAAAAGTGACTATGATACCGAGCCAACTGAAGCCTTGCTTAAGATTTCACATGATATGGCTCGAGTTTTAGAGCAATTGAAAATCCCCAAAGCTCCAATTGACATGGTGAGAAGACATGAAGCTGAAGAATTTCATGGAACAAGTTTAGAAGAATCGGAAAGGGCTGAGTTTTGGCTAGAAAAGCTACCGAGGGTGTTAGATGAAGTGAGATGTCCTCCTGAGCAGAGGGTTTCATGTGCGGTCTCACTTCTGCAAAGTGGGGCCTATGATTGGTGGAAGCTTGTCCTAAAGGCATCCACGGCTTCCAGACCCGATGCCTTGGGATTTCTTTGTCCAGGAATTTCGGGCAAAGTATGTTACTGATATGTATAAAGAGGTCAAGTGGAAGCAATTATTGAATTTGAAGCAAAGAAATATGTTAGTAGCTGAATATGAAAAGGAGTTTAGCCACCTTAGTAAATATGCACCGAAAGTAGTCCTTACTGAAGCATTCCGATGTAGACAGTTTGAGGAGGGTTTAAATGAATCCATAAAGAGGTATCTAGCACCTATTACTTCTCTATAGCAGGTGAATTTCTATCAACTAGTGCAAGCAGCTATGAAGGTGGAAAAGTCTAAAATGAGTAATCGGGAAAGAAATCATAAGAAAGATTTTTGAGGGGCTCTTCCTCGGGTAAAAAGAATTAGAAGTCTCAAGCAATCGATTGTATGGCTACGCTGCTGGGGAAGAAGACAAGGGCCTACAGTAGCACCTAGTTCCGGCAAAGGCACTTCAACCGGACAAGTTGAAATCCCGAAATGCCCTCATTGCCATAAACAGCATTCGGGTATTTACAAATGGTTGATTGGAGGATGCTTCAGATGTGGAAGCACAAACCATCTCTTGGCAAATTGTCCAAGAGAATATAGAGAATTGAGGAATCCTCAAGGCAGTGGTCGAGAAGGATCAAAGGCACCTTCAACGACTCGTGATCAAGGTGGAGGTCGAGGTGTTTTGAGACAGCAAAGAGGGCGAGGAAGTAATGTATCAGAGACAATAGATCGCCCTATTTCTACAACCTCAGCACGAGCCTATGTTATGAAGGCTCGTGAAGATTTAGATGCTCTAGAAGTTATAGCTTGTATTTTCTCTCTCTATGATATGGAGATATATACTTTAATAGATCCTGGTTCTACTCATTCCTTGCACCGAGCATTTGTTTGATAAAATTCCATCAGTAGAGTAATTAGAATACTTAAACTGCCTTTGTTGATACCCTGGGTCATAGTATTGTTAATGTTAACAGTATATAAAAATTGCCCAATAATGATTCATGATAGAAAGTTCTCTTGTGGACCTAATTTAGCACACACTAAGTAGTATGATTTGATATTGGGGATGGATTGGTTATTTAAACATCGGGTTATAGTTGATTGTGATAAGAAATTTGTGGTACTTAAATGTCCCGACCAATCGAAGTGATGGTACATGGTATCAAATTTGGCCCACTGTCTAATGTAATCTCAACTATGCAAGCCCGTCGATTTCTTAGAAAAGGATGTGAGGCCTTTTTGGCATTAGTGCTTGACTCTAAACGGGGACAAGTGAATCTAGAAAATATTCCGTTGATAAAGGAATTCCTTGATGTGTTTCCAGTGGTGCTCCCGGGCTTACCACCCGAAAGAGAAGTAGACCTAGTTATTAAAGTTTTACCTGGAACAGTTCTTATTTCTAGGGCACCTTATCGTATGGCTCCAACTGAACTAAAAGAGTTAAAGACTTAACTACATGAGCTATTGGACAAGGGATTCTTTCGACCTAGTGTTTCACCTTGGGGTGCGCCTGTTTTGTTTATCAAAAGAAAGATGGCACTCTTTGGATGTGCATTGATTATCGGCAAATAAATAAGGTAACTGTGAAAAATAAATATATGTTGCTGAGAATAGAAGATCTATTCGATTAGTTGAAAGGAGCAAGTGTCTTTTCTAAGATAGACTCGATTAGGGATATTATCCTTCGGAGAAATATGAAGTGTTCTGAAAGCAGCCTTTAGAACCCGACACATGATCATTATGAATTTTTAGTAATGCCATTTGGGTTGACTAATGCACCGGCCACATTCATGGATTTGATGAATAGGGTATTTCACCCTTATTTTGACCAGTTTGTAGTGGTATTCATAGATGATATCCTAGTGTATTCCAAGAATGAACAGGAACACGAACAACATTTGCGAATAGTTTTGCAAACTTTGAGAGAGTAACGATTGTATGCTAAGTTAAGCAAATGCGATTTTTAGCTTAAGGAAGTTTCATTCCTAGGCCATATTGTTTATGCGGAAGGCATTAGAGTTGATCCTGCAAAAGTTGAAGCTATCGTAAATTGGAAACCGCCCCGAAATGTAACATAAGAAAGAAGTTTCTTAGGTTTAGCTGGATATTATCGACAATCTATAAAGGGGTTTTCTGTCATAGCTTCCCTAGTCACTAAGTTACTCCGAAATGGGGTGAAATTTGAATGGGATGACAAATGTCAATCTAATTTTGAGCGATTAAAGAAAATAATGGTTGAAGCACCAGTGTTGCCTCAGCCTACTCCGGGTAGAGAATATGCCATGTATAGTGATGCTTCAAGAAGTGGTTTAGGATGTGTATTGATGCAAGATGGGAAAGTGGTGGCATATGCCTCAAGACGGTTGAAACCACATGAGCAAAATTATCCCACACATGATCTGGAATTAGCAGCGGTAGTGTTCGCTTTCAAAATATGGTGATACTATTTATATGGTGAAAATGTAGAATATTTACAGAACATAAGAGTCTTAAATATCTGTTAACTCATAAATAATTGAACTTGAGGCAATGACGGTGGCTAGAATTGTTCAAAGACTATGCTTGCATAGTGGATTACCAACCAGGAAAAGCTAAAGTGATGGCAGATGCCTTAAGTAGAAAAACAATTTCTGGTTTGTCCCTAAATCATTGTACATGGAGATTTGAATCTGATGGCGCTTTGTTAGCTCGATTAAGAGCAACACCTGAATTGAGGCAAATGATAATTGATGTTCAGAAAAATGATGTAAAGTTATAACAAAGTGTACATATAGTCAGAAATGGAGACAAGACTGACTATTCTATAGAGAAATATGGGGGTTTATTGTACAAGAACAGATTATGTGTACCAAATGTCCGGGAATTGGCAAGTGATGTATGAAAGCGTAATACCGTACCTACCATGCATCACAGGTAACAAGATATTACCAAGATTTGAAATAGTACTATTGGTGGCGAGGATGAAAAAATGATATAGCTATGTGTCAAATGTAAACGTATAGCAGTAAAAGTTGAACATCAAGTACCATGCAGTGCAGACCAAATCTGGCATCTCAGTTCCATAATGGAAGTGGAATGACATTATATGGATTTTTATGTCCGATTTTCCCTCACCCAAAACATGATTTAGTTTAGGTAATTGTCAATAAACTTGGGGGTGCTCACTTCTTACCAGTTCGGCTTGACTATTCCATGGATCGGTTATGGGGCTCTGTGTGTGATGAGATTGTTCGATTGCATGGGACTCCATTGTCAATAGTGTCTAACCGCGATCCACAATTTACATCAAGGTTTTGGAAGGAATTACAGTCAGATTTGGGTACTTGGCTAAATTTTAGTACAGCCTTCCATCTACAAACAGATGGACAATCTGAAAGAGTTATTCATTATTAAAGGACATGCTTCGGGGTTGTGTGTTAGATTTTCCAGGAAGTTGGGATAAGTATATTCCTCTTATGGAATTTTCCTATAACAACAATTATCAGTCAAGTATTTATATGGCCCCTTATGAATCTTTGTATGGAAGAAAATGTAGGACTCTTGTATGTTGGACAGACTTGAACGAGCATAAAGTAATTTGTCCGGACATAGTGAAAGATACAAAGGAAAAAGTTCGGGTTATTCAACAAAGGTTAAAAGCTGCTAGTGACAGAAAAAAATCGTCTGTTGATTTGAAAAGAAAGGATATTGAGTTCAAAGTCGGAGATAAGGTCTTCTTGAAAGTATCACCATGGAGAAAGATACTTCAGTTTGGAAAGAAAGGAAAGTTGAATCCAAGTGTTGACCCTCAATTTTGTCCCTCAACACTTGCATTTATCCTATGGGTGTCACACTCACCCATCGTTCTCATATGGCACCTTTAGGGTCCTTTTAGGCTTAGTCGGTCTTCGAGCCTCGGGTGGGCTTGTATGTGGTCCATTGAGTGCATATGTAGTTATTGGCATCATAACATATGGGGCCTCCCGAGGTTTTAACTCAATCGGAGTATGTCGAATGAGGAGCACTTGGGCTTGTTTCAATCATATATCTCCCTCATCCGAACTCAGAATCGCACTCCGTTTTTTTTTTTTTTTTTTGGATTCCTTATTCTTCAAGGAACATTCTGTCAAATTTTCAAAAAATTTCTCAACCAACTCGATCGGTTGGCATCCGGTTCATCGAGTTAGCTTGTATGGAGCACTGATTTTGGTGGTTTTAGAGCCCAAATCCTACTTGGTTCAAGCCCATAAGTTCGGATCGGTCGTAGAAACGCGGTTTGGGTCAGGTTATGGGTACATTTTGTGGGTTTCTTGCAACCCACCTTGGGGTATTTAGTTCTTTGTGGTTAAGCAAATGAGTTAATGTGAAATTGAAACCAACCTTGTGAATAGAGAAGGAGTGTTTATGGGCAGAAGTCGAGATTGATTGGGGGGAGTTCGGGATGAAGGTGTGCAAAATGGAGGCGAGAGCTCATATGTTTTATGAAGGAGGAAATGCAAGCAAAAAAGGTGAAGAAGGAAAGAGGAAAGGGGAGAAAGGAAGGAAAAGGAAGAAAAGAAGAAAAGAAGAAAGGAGCAAGGAGAAAAAAGAAAAAAGAAAAGGATGAGAGATCCTCTAAATCCGGGTGGGAGTGGGCTCTCTCATTTGGAAGGGGATATCCTAAAGTTTTGAGGGAGTGGATATCTGGTTTTGGAGGCAAAAAAGAAGGAAGACAAAGGGGGAGTAGCCTTGAATCCTATAGGTAGTATGCTTCTCCCGTTTCTTTTGCACTTGTCTTTGCCTTTGATATTTCAGCTGTTTCGAAGCACTAGGCATTATTTGGGTTAGTTCTCACTCATTCGGAGTCAGAATTGTACTCCGTTTGTTTTGTTTGATTTCTTACTCTATAAGGAATGTTCTAAAAAAAATTGAGAACTGTTCTCAATCAGCTCAACCAGTTGAAAGCGGATCAGTGATTCATGATTTTATTTTCAGTGGATTAGGGCACTAAGCATTGTTTGGGTCAGTTCTCACTCATTCGGAGTTGAAATTGTATACCATTTTTTTTTTTGGATTTCTTACTATATAAGGAATGTTCTGAAAAATTTAGAACTGTTCTCTTCGGATCATCGGTTGGGGAACCGAATCATCCGGTTCATTAGGTTATGTTTTCAGGAACAACAGTTAGGGCACTAGACATTGTTTGGGTTAGTTCTCACTCATTCGGGTAAAGAATGTGCGTTGTTTGTTGGATTCCTTACTCTGAAATGTTTTGAAAATTTTGAGAACTACTCTCAACCAGCTCCACTGGATTTGGGGGAACTGAATTCAGCCCAGAAAGCTCATTAGGTTGTTTTCGGGACAGTTGGGAATTACTTTGCATTGTTTGGGTCAGCTCTCACTTTCGTCGAGTTAAATCATACACCGTTGCTTTTTTTGGGTTCCTTACTCTGTGAAGAATGTTCTAACAAAATTTGATATTTTTTCTCAATCAAATCAATCAGTTGGGAAACTGAATCAGCCAGTTTGTCTGTTTTTTTTTTTTAGGGATAGTATGATTTTAGTTTAATTGGAACCCATGACCTTTGTGAGTCAAGCCCATTCACTCCAGATCAGTGTAGGGCTATGCTTAGGGTCTGAAATGGGGTTTAGTTCAAGTTAATATGGTCCCATTTTGGATTCATAAGAATTAGGGTCAATGCGGGTCAAAGGGGTGGTTAGTTAAGCACTAGTAGTCTAGTGTTTTGTCGAGCCTGATTCTTTGAGATGAATAAACATGTTTGTACGAGTTGCTGTGTATGGCCCGATTAGCTAGCAAGTCTAACAAGGCTATCAATTACCTTCATCAAACGTCTTCGCATATTAGTAGGCCTCCCCGACCGCTGATGTTGGTTGCTTGACATGCTTAGCAACGCATGGAATGTATCTTCGGAATTTGCTTCTACACGATTGAAATTTTGGGCTAAATTTATCACCTTCCTTGAGCCGCAGTGATTGCATTGTGGGAGGCTGGTAGTTGAGTGCAAGCTCTCTTCAAGAAGTTTTAACTTTCAGTGGGAGGCGTAGATTCCATAGCTTTCGCCTTCGGTTGGGACGTGTCTCGTTCACTTGGTGTTGTGGTTCGTGGAGCAATAGTGATAAAATTCAAAGAAAACAAGAAGATGAGGTATAAATGCCAGTATCCACGGGAAGGGAACAACGACTCAAACTTTCACTATATCGAAATAGGGATACATAAGAGGATATTTATAATAATCTTGGAATCTGACGATTCACAAAAATACTTTCGTATACTGTACCATAATGTCTTTGTACCAGGAGGGCTTTATCCACTATACTTCAGCTAATATTTCATCCCCAACAAAGAGGATATGCATGAAGGGCACATGTCGTCACTCCATTCCACTTCGTTCGGTGCGCTCTACTCTTTGCCCGTCCTTTTACTCCCCATATAAGTCACATGCCACAACATGTGATATCAAATTAAAATAGATTTCGAGGGCTGCAACCATGTGTGTGTGTGTGTATATATATATATATATATGCCAAAAAAAATTGTGCGGTGAGCCCCTGGTAGGAGGTGCTTCCCTTAAGTTGTGTGCCCAAACACAATGAAAGACAAAGAAATCCTAATTTGAGGAAAAGATGGGTGGAACTTTGTCTGAATGAAAGATTGTTTTGTGTACACCCAAAGTCCTACATTAATTAGGAATGATAATTGATAGGGTTTGAAAAATGGGCTCGCAGGCCCACTCACCAAGCCCAAAGAAGTGGCGCGCGCCAATATGATACGGGGCCCTCGATGCTCGCCGAGAAACAAAGACGGAGCCCGCTAGGTCGGGCGATCTTGGATGAATTAGAAGGTCCATATCCTGCCGTCAGTTGTATTTCGCCCAATCTGAGAAAATAGAATAACCCACAACAATATATACCATCACTGCCGATCTGACGAATCTTATCGGTAAGGAAAGGAAAATAATAGCAGATCATGCGAGTTGGATCCCTGATAAGGAAGGAAGATTATCCCAGTCATGACTCTTTCTAAATCCAACTGCAAATCCGATGCGATAAGAAAATCTATCCAGTAGGGCGATCACAGTGCAGTCCGACTAGTTGGACATCTACTATAAATACGCCTTGTACCCGGCTGATTGAAAGTGCATAGGCGCGCCTCATATGCAACACATTACGCCCTCTAAAGCGGTCTCTTTTCTCTCGAAAGAGCCGGCTTACGCATCGGAGCGGCCACGGGCGAAGCCCTCGTCGACCCCCCTTCTTCCTTATTTTTGCAGAGGAGTGCTACGTTCAGAACCTGTAGATCAACAGTGCAGCGATCCTGCCTCAGCCCAGACAATCCAGAGCCTGCATCCCGACCCCCGCCGGCAATCGAGTCAGACCCAGCGGCCCCCACGCCCTCGGCCCGATTCGGTTGAAAAAATACATCATCGATTGGCGTCGTTTGTAGAAAGCGGCCGGTTCCTATATAAATATAACGATTTCGATTCGCGATGGTATCAGCAGGAACACAAGCGGGAGCAGCGCCAATCCGCCAAGGATCACGAGATCCACCGAGCGAAGCCAGCGGACGGCGGGGGCCTCTGGGGCCGGTAGAAGCAATGCAAGCGTCTGACGAGAAGTGGAAACGCCGCCTCGTCGATCAGCGCGATAGAAGGATTGAAACGACTTTACCCGAGGAACCCCACGGATGCAACATCCACGGGAGACAAGACGGGGCCCGGGAAGGTCATAACATTCCCAGAGTGAAGGCCGACACGGTCCACGACATTCCACTGAGGTGCGAACGAGGAGCGATTCAGCCCAGGAGCCCCGGGGCCACGGGACCACGGTGGCCTGCGAGGGAAGAGGAAACGGGCAATGCTTTCGGAGGACATGTCGGGAGCAGAAGGGCTACATCAACCTCGGCCCGGGAGGCTGGGAGAGCGGAAATCATGGGATTGGGGTTTAGGAGTCTTCAACAGAGCTCGGCCGTGTGAGAGGAGGTGGTTGAGACCGCCCGAACACTACATGGACACCTTGGTACAGCAAACTTAATCACCCTTCACAGCCGAGGTGCTCTGTACCCCCGCTTCGGCTAAATTCGAGTGCCCGCAGTGGAAGCATTCGTGAATCAAAGATCCACATCCAGCAACGCCTCAATACTTACAAAAATCAGATGGAGTTACATGGGTATCAGGACCATGTGCGATGCAGGGCTTTCGCTACCACACTCAAAGGCCCAACCTTGGCTTGGTTTAATAGAATTCCACCTTCGTCAATCTCTTCATTCAGAGAACTATCCATTGCGTTCGTCTCCCACTTCATCGAGCCCCGGGACGTGAGAAAATAGGAGTTACCATCTATTGACCGTCGAAGCGGGGCTCGCGAGGGAAAGTGCGAAGTCCTCGTGCAAGATTTCAACGCAGTCCTTTGAAGATAGACATACCAGATGAAAAATTCGCAATCACTTTGCATTCATTCTTTGGGTTAAGTCTCGTCGAAGGATCGATGTTTTCCATCTCAAGAACTCTCAAGCGAGCATGGCCAGAAGTGCTCGCAAACGAGTATATAAGCGGCCAAAAGGCCCTCATATCAAGAAGGAGAGCTCCTCCACCCATAAAGAGAAGAGTGGGACAGAGATAAGCAGCGAGGGCGAAGCCAAGATAAAGCGTTCGGAAACATCCCGAAAGATGGAGAGCGATCCCAGGCGTGGAACCTCGAGGATCGTTTGGGTCACTAACAATTTGAAAGGCGGCGGCGTTGATCGCCTCGGCGGTTCACTCCCCCTACTTTGACCTCGGTGTCGCGGATCACATGGTGAAATGCGAAGCGAGCGGAGTTTACGGTGGCAACTCAAAATGAAGTCGGATCCGCCCTGCGAGGACAACACGAAGTATTGCAAGTTCCATAGGGGTATGGACACGCACGGACAAGCATGCCTGACTAAAGAGAGAAATAGAGTATTAATATGGCGCGGATACCTCGGCGTTTCATATCTCTGGGAATCGGGCCCGGGAGAATCAGAAGCCCGGAGACCAGGACCCGAGCTCATCGGCCGCCGCCCGGCGAACGGCGACTTCGGCACCGGCAGCCTTGGAAATCGGGTTTTGATCTCGGGGAGAATTCGCGGAGGAGGAGAGTACAGTTCAGCGAAAAGCCCATCTGGCAGCGGCATCGGTCGCGAAATAAGGAGAAAATCCAATCGGTATCATTTGCCAGCATTTCGACATCCATCACATTCTCTGACTCAAATCTGGAGGGATGCCAACACTCCCATGACGACCCATTGGTAGTTCGCGCAATTGTGGCCAATAAGACAGTTCATTGGGTTCTAGTTGATAACGGGAGTTCAGCTGACATCATCTTCGCGTCAGCGTTCGATAAAATGGGCATTGAGAGAGAAAAAAGCTGAGCCCGTCAAACACACACATCTTGGGTGTTTTTGGGGAAAAGAGTGCAACTTTGGGTTCAATTCGATTTGGTGCTCCTGCAGGAGAGCCCCTTGCCCGAAGGCGGCAACCAATGACAAGATTCCTCATTGTAGACACCCCATCGTTATAATATGTTTGTTAGGTAGACCCTCTCAGCATAATAAAGGCCATCTCACTCCTCGTACCACATGATAATCAAGTTCCCAACCATACGGTGGGATAGTTCGAGAATCAACCAATTGTGGAGAATGCTACGGCCTCAGTAAACGAAAAGCGGTCAAACAGCGTGAATATGGGCGAGCTTGACATGCGTGACGGTCTTCACCGACCAGACCCTCAAAAGAATTAGAACCGATGTCGCGGATGACGACCCGGAACATCTCGCCTATATTGGCTCCAAGCTAGCGGAAGACCTTTAAAGCCTCCGCCCATAGTTTTGAAACTAGTGACGTCTTACGCATGACGAGGCGACATGGGAAGGTGACCCTACGTGTCTCATAGGTAGGCTGAGACACCGGCTGCATCCTTAAGCGTCAAGCAAGCGAAGGGCTTATAGGAGAAGCGAAAAGCCATCAGGGGTGGCACCTGAGCTCCTCGAGGCGGGGCAGTGAGGAGGTAGGAGTATCTACGGTGTTTGGCTAACGTCGTGCTTTCGTCGAGAAAGCAATGGCAGTGGGACTGCGTAGCATCGACTCAGGCATAAATAAAGCATGCCCCGAAGGACGGCTTCCTTTGCTAGGATCGACCTCATCGTAGGGACGCCCGCTGTGGCCATGAACTTCTCGAGTTTATGGATGCCTTTTCCGGCTACAGCAGGATGGTATGGACCAGGGCGACGAAAAGACCTCGTTCGTCACGGCCACGGGGAACTATTGTTGCTCCCGGGTGATCTGGTTTGGACTTCGAAGCCGCGAGGAGCCACCTACCGGGGTTGGTGAACGAATCATTCGGGAAAGCATATAGGTGCGACTATGGAGGTATACATAGGCGACATCTTTGGTAAAATCCACCACAAGCAGGCCTTCACATATTTCTACCGTCTCTCGAGAGCTGATTCCAAATCCTAAGAAGTTACAACATGAAGCTAAATCCAGCCAAGTGTGCCTTCGGCGTGTCAGCCGGAAAATTCCTGGGTTTCATAGTAAACCACCGAGGAATTGAGGCAAATCCAGACAAGATAAAGGCGGTGCTCGACATGCCGTCACCCTCTGGTATAAAGGAAGTACAGCTGACAGGAAGGATTGCGTCTTTAAAGCTAGGTTTATTATCGGGGCAAGTGATAAATGCCCGACCTTTCTTCCAAGTTCTGAAGAAAATAACAATAGGATACAAAGTGTGAAGAAGCATTTGCGGCATTAAAAGCATACTTGAGTTCCCCTCCATTCAATGCGGGAGTCTTGTCGAAGGGGGCTCCTTGCTCCTATACTTAGACGTGTCGGACTTTTCAACTTGTGTCTCGTCGGAGATAAGAGCGGGATTCGGCACCCGGTTTACTATTGCGGCCAGAGGCTCTAAGAGGAGCGGAGAGAGTACCCCCGAATGGAAAAGTTAATTTTGGCTCACGAGTAATCGCGTTTCGGAAGCTCCGCCCATATTTCAGGGCTCATACCATAGAAGTTCAACGGAGTGCCCGATGAAACAAGTGTTGCATAAACTGAGACCTTGGTGATGAAGTGGGCCATAGAGCTGAGCGAGTTCGATGTCAGATCTGAGGCGAAAAGCGCAATAAAAGGGCAAGTCTTGGCCGACTTCGTCATGGAGTTTACATCGACGGAACCTTAGGATGCGACAACGGTGACCTCTCCGGCAGGAAACTCTGCGTAGGTGGAGCCCCGAGCGAACAAGGGGAGTGGAAGCGGTCTTATCTAGCTTCCTCGGAAAGGAATAGACATTGAGTGCGCGCACTGGATTTGGATTCCATACTTCCAACAACGAATGAGTATGAGGGTGTGTGGTAGGCCTCAACCTTGCCCATTCATTAGAAGTCGACCAGCTAGAGGTCTACAGCGACTCCTAGTTGGTGGTCAGACAAATAGAAGATACCTACGAGGCCAAAAGTGAAAGGATGATTCTATACCTCCGAAAAGTTCGTGACATATTAAAAAAATTCGTGTTGGTTCGGTCGAGCTATGTCCCCAGGAAAATGAGAAAAACTCGTGACCGCCTTAGCGAAGCTAGCCTGACCTACTGAAGACCTCGACAGGTCAACACCTGTCGAATACAGGCGGAACCTCAATCCAATCTCTATGGTGGGTGGTTGCCCGGGTTGGATCCCAACACCGACTTGGATGGAGCCCGTTTGGGATTATATTATAGACGAGGAGCCTGCAGACTGACCGAAAGAAGCGGCTAAAATAGCGTAGTGCGCGGGTTTACCCGATCACAAGAAGCCTACACCAAGCGAGGTTTTCACACCTTTCCTTAAATGCATGTGAGGAGAAGACACAGTGCGATCTTTGAGAGAGGAAGTACCACGAGGGGGCATATGCGAGGAATCATGTCGGGCTCGAGGCATTAGCGGGGAAAAGTCTTGGGGCGGGATCTCTTGGCTCTATGATACTCAAAGATCTGTGGGCTAGTCAAGAAATCTGGGGAATCTCTGCCGAGGGCACGCCAAGATCTCACGCCTCCCATTAGAACCCTTAACATCGATCCTGACCTTTTTCCACGGTGGGGTTTGGACATCGCAGGTTTGCCCGTTGGTGAGATTGGTCTGAATTCATAATTGTCGCGTGTGGTTGCTTCGCAAGTGGGCGGAAGCAGAGCCTTTAGCCAGTCACGAGGAAGCGGAGATCTCACCTTGATTTTGTTGTGGCGAGCCATCATATGCAGGTTTGGTATCCCAAGAGCCCTGGTATCAGACAACGGAAAACAGTTCGACAACGCCAAATTCAGAGATTTCTGTGCCGAGCTCGGAATTAAAAATTATTACTCATCTCCAGCACACCCGCAATCCAACGGACAGGCCGAAGTCACTATCAGAACCCTTAAAGCCGCCTTGAAAACAGTGGAGACCTTAAAGGGAATTGGGTAGAGCCCTCCCCGAGGTACTATGGGCCTCTGAGGATGACAGTCAGCAACTCGGGAAACCCCATTTGCCCTAGCCTTCGGCACTAAAGCAGTAGCCCCCGTTGAGGTCGGAATAAAGTCTCCCAGGATTGAGTTAGCATCAGTGGAACACAATAACGAGGCCCTTCATCTAAACTTAGAACTCCTAGATGAAAAGCGTGAGCAAGTTCTAAGGCGTACAGAGGATTATCAAAGGAAGAAAGCAAGGTACTATAATAAAAAAGTCAAACCTAGGAGCTATATGCCGGGTGATTTAGTCTTAAAAACTCACGCGTGAAGAACGGCGCATGGAAAAGCGGGCCCCAGTTGGGAAGGCCCTTGCATCATATCTCAGTCGTCGGGCGGGCAATTATGAGCTCGAACGGAGGAAGGAAAAATCTTACAGCATACATGGAATGCGGAACATCTTAAGCGTTTTTACCAGTAAGCATCGGTTTGTAAGGTTAAATAGAGCCTTGTTAATCCTTAGGTGACGAGTTGAGCGTTCATTAATTATGTTGTCAGACGTCCCAAACAGTTCAGATATATAAAACTCAGAAAAAGGCACAATGAGAAGGTTCATAGACATAAAAGGAAAAGTCTCTCTTTATTCCAATTGAACTACATTTAGTTACAATCAGTGGTGTCATCGATTACATCTCGGAAGCACACAATACAAGCAATTCCTTTTAAAAAAAAAAAAAAAGGAGAAAGAAAGGAAAGAGGTGGAAAAGAGGAAGAAGGGATGGAAAGGTTTGTGCGGAAGGAAAGGGAAAGAGGGGAGAATGAGATAAAAAAGAAGGAGATGAAAAAGAGGCGAAGAAGAAAGGAGAGGGAGAAAAAGAATAAAGAACGGAAAGGACGGCCTGAAGTGTACCGCCCCCTCGCATGTATCCCCAGCACGAAGCTAGGGAATAACATGACTCCCGTAAAGGGGAGACTAGGGAAAAACACAACTCCACAAGCAAGAATCCAGTGGCCAGGCGGAAGCT
Organism: Tetrastigma voinierianum; assembly: GCA_016808115.1. Lineage (NCBI taxonomy): Eukaryota > Viridiplantae > Streptophyta > Magnoliopsida > Vitales > Vitaceae > Tetrastigma > Tetrastigma voinierianum. The sequence goes on along the minus strand of JAEQBH010000187.1, from coordinate 79,230 downwards.
TGAGGCTGAACCCCAAGCGAGAAAGCGGTCGAGCTCAGAAGTTCCATCCGTATGGTGATTCACCCACCATGAAAACAAAGTCTCAAGCATGGGTTCTGAGAACAGTAGACCACCATTTATAAGGAACTGAAAGTATTTGAAGTCGGGCAATCGTTCCAAATTCTCCATAAATCAGCATTAAAGGCGTTTGCACCTTTCCAAGAAAATCTGAAGTCGAATGGCCGCCTGCGACGGCTCACTTTGTGAGTTAAATGCACCGCATGGAATCCGCTACTGAGTCGGATCGGCTCGAGGCTACATCCCACTTTCGGCTACATCGCCACTGGCTGCATTGCCCACTTTCGGCTTCATCGCCACTCGGCCATAGGCGCGGGAGCGGCGGCTCACATTGACGGGTGATCCACCGGCCGCGGCCCGCGGCGCTAACGAGTCGAATCGGCTGGTGGGCATACAGACCCGCAGTGTCGAGAGGCAACTGACTCCGCTTTGACTAGTTCATCTACGGACGGAGTCACGCTACACGAGAGTCGAGATCATTTCGGGCTATATCGCCGCTTTCGGCTACATCGCCCTTCGACTACGTCGCCACTTTCGGGTACATTGCCACTGGCTTCATCGCGCTCGGTCGCAGATGCGGAGCCCTGGCGGCTCACTTTGATGGGTTCGTCTACTGCGGGCGAGTCCGCGTACCTAAAGGCCATCTCGGATTCGAGGGCAACTCGTAAGCGGATCCAGTAACTCACTGGCGAGCTCTTTGAGTTTGCGTGTGAGCTCTTCAGCCGAGTTCCATGGGCGAGCTACGCCCAGCCCATTCGCATTGGCGAGCTGCTCACAGAAGTTCGCATTGGCGAAACTCTTCTAGCGATTCACATGGGCCGAGCCTACGCGAGATCGCGAGCTCTTCAGATTCACATGGGCGAGCTACGCGATAATCGCTGATGAGCTCTTCTAAAAGTCACATGAAGCGAGCCACGCGATTCGCGATTGTGAGTTCACATGGACGAGCCCTATCCAGCTATTAGCATTGGCGAACCCAGCGGTCTCTGGCCAGCGAGCTCATCCACTCGGCTTACGAGCCATGTATCCTAAAGTGGGGACAACTCATACCGTGGTAGAGCGGAGATCAGCAGCTCAGTGACGAGCTCACGCAAAATAGGTCGTACGACTGAGAATCAATTCAACTCCTTACCATCGGTAGATGGAGATCAGCCGCTCAAGTTGACGAGCTCTGCCCTTGCAGCCTAAAAAATCAGTTCAGCACATGCAGACGGTCAACGGGCCGACTCCCGGTACAGACGAGCTCGAGCTTATCTGAACCTCTGACCTAGGAGCCGGTCGGCTGTACCGGTCAGCCGCGAGCCTGCGGCGAGCTCCCTGGGTTTGACAGGGGTTGTGCTCGGCTCGGACCCTCAATTCGGACCATACGATTCATGAAGCGAAAATACTCAAACAGAGCATGAAACTATTAAAAATGAATATTTATTAAAGGAGGGCTACATATGTCTCGGGCCCAGGCAGAAGCAAAGAAACGAGGTGTATAAAGAAAAATATAAAAAGTCGACTAGAGATGAGCCGGGAACTCGGGCGTGATGGGAGGGCATCGATGAAGGGGGAATAGGCCTCAGCGAGGGTGCAGGTTCTTGAGAATAATTCGCAGAAGATTCCTGCGCCTCCTGCGTCAAACGGGAGTCAGTTGGAAGTCGAATCTGGTATACGTGAGACGTAGCCTGGCGACGAGCCACCTAGAGGCGCGAACTGCTTGGCTTGATCCTCGGTTTTCAATAACTTCATCCCCTCCCGAGCAACCAAAGTTGCCTGGCGATAGAAGGTCCCCACGCAATCATGACCTCCTCTCTGTTGGATTCGCGAATTTACGGCCTCGAGGCCTGCGTGAGCTGCCTCTATGGCTCACCTTGGCCTCGGAGGCTTGACTGAGCCGCCGGCTGCGTCACCTTGTCGTCCGGTCGCCATTGGCGGTAGCGTAGCTCCTCTTGAGACTCCGCCTGGCTCGCCCTAGGGATGTAATGACTCCTCTCTAATATCCCCAGAGAGAAGCTCTGCCCCGGGCGGGTAAGCCCTTCTCGGGTCTCAATCAAATCATTTTCTTGCAACACAGGGCTCACGAACATTAGAAGCTACTTCAACGCCGTCCAAGCTTCTTGAACTACATCCTCTCTACTTTACGCCCGAGTACGGCCGTGCGTATGCTTTAGATCAAATTAAGTCATTTCTACTTCTTCGGTCATACGTTAAGCCCAGCTCTTTCGCGGCTCAGTCACTTCGAAGTGAGAGAGGCGCGCCGCCTTATATATCCGAGCGATTTTGACATGCTTTTCGTTTCGTTTGGCCTTTTCGGCCAGACCCTTCAAATGAGTGGCTGCCTGCACATCAAACGTAAGATTGACAACATGGGATGCACGGAAGCAGAGCGCGACTAGGGACTTAGCGAGTGACCCCGCAAGGGATAGGCGAGCCTCGTAGCGGCGTGGCTTTCGACCTCCCGAGGTCGAGTCCTTGGGACGGACGGATTGCACACCGCAAGTTCGACGTGAGAGGAGCAAGAATCCTCATCCATGACTTTTGATTTAGATTTTTCTCTTCAACTCTTCCACCCTTCACGGTGGCCTAGCATAAGTAATTCCCAGACGGTAATAGGCATAACCGCCAGCGGCTCTTTCGGCAAACTCACCCAAAGACTGTTGCCTTCCTGGCCCGGGCTTAGAAGGGGGAGAAGCGAGCTCATGACATAGAATGGCCTGGCGGTATTTGCGCCGCTCCGACTCGGCGAGAAGAAGTGGAGACGCCCCGATTGAACCTTGGCCAGAAACCGGCCGATGTTTCTCGATGGAGCTTGATTTTTTCGTTGCGCACTCAGGGGCTTAGAGACGGCGTCCCCAAGCTGGACCAAATCTCTCCCCCTGAGCCAGGAGTAGCTGCGAGCCATGGGAGGAGCTCCCATGGTGGAAGGAGAGCGGGAGCACCGAAGCTTGATGGAACGCGTAGACCTCAAATTAGATAGGCTAGGAGTGTCCGATTTTATAAGCTCCACGTGAGGACGAGCAGGACATTCCGCCACTTGCGAAACTACGACATTATCTTCGCCCAGCAGGTCAAGTCGAGGCACAGGAAGCATGAGCATAATACAACATCAAAATATTCGTGAAACCTTCACACAAGTTATCTTAGAAAAGCAGGCAAACACTCACGAAGATTATCGGGGGTGGTCTGACCAGGGCATGAGTCAATGAGTCCTTGTCGAGAAGGATCATATTCCCGATTCTTGATAGCTCACAAAAATAGCATCCCTTCCACGACCTATGGGGAAGAAGTCGAAGATCACAGGAGGAGCTCCATGGCGCTTGGAGAAATAAAGGGAAGCCTCGGTGGTCTCCTTTGAAACTAAAGATGAGGAGTAAAAGCCATATTGGGACCTTAGGGGCCCTACGTCTAAAGGCCAATAGGCCCACCAAAATACCCCAACCTTAGTTGGGGCGGTTGAAACATTATTAAATGTGCGAACCCCTTTCATGAAGGGAGTGCGATTAAAACTTGAAGACCATTATCGGCGGCCTCGAAAAACATACAATCCAGGCACGGAAGCTACATAAAAGTCGAGAGGCGTCGAGGGGTCCATGCTGGGAGCCAAGGGAGGAGTCGATCGCGTTCAGCAAGGTAACCTTATACGAAGGGTAGGCGTACTAGGTCCCACTGATCTGGCTTATGTCGGACCCGAGCGGATTTAAAGGTAATCGGCCCGGGATGTTAGTGGGTTTACTTTCCTTTATCCTTATCGAGGAAGGGAGGCGCCCGAGAACGTTTGGGGTTCAACCACTGGCGAACAATGGGAAGCATCCATAACCCGTTGAGGCAGGCAACAGCGAAGAGTCATTGCCAATCACGTAAGAAAGGGCCCGGACCCATAATAAAGCAGCAGTGAAGCGAAATCCAATCAATTTTAACCCTAGCCTCGTCGTACCAATCAGAAAGCAGAGGTTGAGGCGCGATGGTCCCAAGAATAAAATGAGAAGAAGCCACACCGGGAAAATGCAGGAAAAGACTCTCTGCCGAGGGTCAGACAGAACTACGAGGCAAATAAATGCGAGATCGCGGAAGAGGTTGGAGGACGGAAGAAGCACGGGACAGGAGTGCGAAAGCCCAGAAAGAAACTAGAAAGGTAGGGAAAGCAGAGTCGAAACCCGAAGTCATCATTATCTACAAGACATGGCGTGACTAAATAACTAACCCAACCTCAAACGGACACATGGAAATTGCATCCCGATGCAAGAAACGTGCAACTCTTACGTACCGTACCCAGAATTTGGGAATTGTGATAGGGTTTGAAAATGGGCTCGCGAGGCCCGCTCCTGAAATGTGAAGAAGTACGCGGCCTTAACCTAATACCCGAGGCCCCTCGGTACCCGACCCAAAGAAAGCGAAGGCAGGCGCTAGGTCCAAGGACGATCTTGGATGAATTAGAAGGTCCATATCCTGAAGTCGTATTTGGCAATCTGAGAAAATAGAATAACCCTAACAATATACCATTACATGATCCAGCGAAAATCTTATCAATAAGGAAAGGGAAAATAATAACGAGATCATCAGGTTGGATGCCACACACAATAAGGAAGGAAGATTATCCCAAATAAGCAAAACTGCTCTGGAAATCCATTGCAAATCCGTTGCGATGAAAATCCCCATCAATGGAGACAAATCCTGATTACGATCCGACTAGTTTGGACATCTACTACTAAATGCATGGCCACCACAGGCGGTGAAAGTGCGCCTTTCTTGAAGCAGCGTACTCGCATATGCAACACATTCGCCCTCTGCTTGGTCTTTTCTCGAGCGGAGTGAAACGCCGGAGCGACCACGAGCGAAGCCCTACGCCCGACCCCATGGCACCGCTATTTTTGCGGATGAGTGCTACTTTGTTCCTGCGAGATCAGCGGTGCAGCGATCACACGCACCGGCCAGACAATCCAAGGCACGCATCGACCGCCCGATAATCAGTGCGGCAGCGACCGCAGCGGCTCGGTCTGGTTTGATTTGAAAATCGTCATCAATAATAATTATGCGTTTAAAGGCCGAATAATATCCAGGTGATCTGAAGCCTTTTGGGGGAGAAACCACAAAAGCAAAACCATGAGAACGCAGGATCAAAGTGGAAGATATCATACAATCGAGGAAGGTCATGAAGATTTCAAACACTTGGACATGTGTGATCGAGTGGGAGCTTGAACCCCTTTTCACCTACGTAATCTCCTCGCTGTTCTGCACGCTCCAGTCCATCTGTCAGTATTTTCCTAAAGATAAGTGGAATCGAATTTGAATAGGATTCTGTCTCTTTCATTGAACGACTCACTTTAATTTGGTTTTACTTAACATATATTAATAAATGTAATAAATTTGATGACCGTGTATAAGCTTAATTTTCATTCATCTGTATAAAATGAAACCCATTTTTCTGCAAATATGATTCCCATGATATAAATATGTCATGGCATGTGGCTTATTTTGAGAGTAAAAGGGGACAAGTGTTGGAGTGAAGCAATGATATTGCCCTTCTGGTATATCCTTCGAAATAATAGGTTGGAGGTGCAGGAGCGAAGCCCCCATGGTACGATACGGTATATTTAAGGTATAGGGGTATTTTTATAATTTTGTAATATCAAAGTTATTATAAATACCTCAGTACAACCTTATTTTACGATAGTGAAAAAATTCAATCCACGTCGCTCCGTAGATGTAGAGCGTGCGAACCACATAAAACATATGTGTATTCTTCTTTAATTTTTATCACTATTGTGCAGTTCACAACAAAGATAAACATCCATTTATAATAAGTCTAAGAGATGGAAACAAGACAAAGACTATGAAAGAGTAGAAGTATATTACACATCAAACAAATGCATGGGGTAGAGGATTAGCAGTCTTGTGACATTTTAAGCATATATGGCTCAATATCACCTATCTACCTAGCTAATATTTTTTCTATTAGTCTCCATCAAAACTTGAGAGTTCATTCTTTAAATATTTTCCAAATACAAAACTTGGGCACCATTTACAAAATGGACATAATTTCTTATTTTATCACTTCAAATGAATGTATATATAATTATATATTACAGAAAAACTATATAGAGCCCACTAAGCAAAGTAGTTACATAATTTTGGAGCCAAAAGACACAAAACAAAGTGTGGGACTGGGAGCCATGAACACAAGTCAATCTAGGAACTACCATACTCAACTGGTCATGAGGAGGAAAGGAAGCAAGGAATGGGGAGGTGGTAGTTGCCACTCCCATAGAGCATCAACGGCTTCACGCCGCCATATTGGCTAAATGGTCAGCTGACCTGTTCGCTTCCCTGAATTCATGGCGAGCCGTTGTTTCTTCGAATCCTTCCAGAAGCTGACGAGTATAACTCATCACAGAACTCTCTTCCTCCCCTTTGGGTTCCCGTTTCCCAGTCAACATCTCTACTGTGATCTTACTGTCTCCCTCTATCGAAATCCGCTTCACGTTCCTTCAATAATCTCAGCCCATTCTGAAGCGCCCCAATCTCAGCCATCAACGCTGCTCGTCTCTAGCGGAGCCGCAGAAAGCGGCAATGAAGAACCGTCGCGCCTCTCAGAACACCCCCACCTCAGCTCTCCCAGTCCTACCTTTGGACAGGCCATCAAAATTCAGCTTCACCCACCCCGGCTGCCGGCCGATGCCAAGTAGTGAACCGGCGCCTGACGCTTGTATTGTTCTTCTCTCCTAGGAGCCAAATTGTGGCTTCCATAAGTACTATTATTAAGAGTACTCCCTCTGTTTCTTCGACGAGGATGATGCGGGCAGTGCTCCCTCTTGTGATCAAGTCTCCCACAATCGAAGCAGAACCCCGAAACCTCGTACCTGAAACTCTGCCAGAATCCTCCGTCTCCGTCGTCCACCTCAACTCCACTCACTAGAGGTTGATTCACGTCCACCTCGATACACACCCTGATAACATCACCACCACCAGAAAAATCCACCGCTATCGGCTGACCAGCTGAGGAAAGCTATAATATGCACAGCCTCCTCTCTACGGACCATCAAGATCCAGATCAAGATCTGGAAGCTGAATCCAGACCTGAACGTAAGACATGATCTTGATGTCCAATTGCAGTTCAGGCACCATTTTCTCACTATAGACACTCTCCTTCTCCATACACTGTTCACAGGACCAAGCTTTGATCATGTCACTAAACCGAATGAAAACAAAAAAATCCGTCTCCTAAACTTTCCCGTCACCACCCCATCCTCCAAATCCCATATCCGCACATGATCATGCTCAACATGTTTCTTTCCCAAAAGTTTACCTAATAGAACACAGCTTTCCTTCTCTCAAACACATACACCTCTTCTTGACATACATACAAGTAACGTGAGCGTAGACAGCCGCCATATCTCAGGATTCATCAGCTGCCAACAATCAAGAAATGTTTTGCACTTAAAATTGTGACAAGTTTCTAGGAGTAGAAAAAAATTAAATGATTGGTTATTTATAGAAGATATTTGCTATTGGTGACTTTGGAAGCTGTTTGATTTCTTTTAAAGATGTTGGTTGATCTCAAATCCTTTTTCGTAGTCATTACAATAATTAATAATTTTAAGATAATAAAAAGCTCTATTTAAAAAAAAAAAAAGGAAATAAAATAATTTCCTAATTAAAACTTCCAAAGTAACTTTCTTATTTTAATTTCCAAAAAACTCTATTTTAAAAAGGAAACATATGTTTCAAAAAAAAAAGGAAACTAAATGAATTTAGTTTCTAATTAAAACTTGAAGTAACTTTTCTTCTGTTTGAGTTTTCAGGAGATCTGTTAAGGAAGCTAAATGTTTAGAAAAAATAAATAAACTAAATGATTTTCCTAATTTTTTTTTTTCGAGGAACGGAAATAGATACCTAATTAAAAATTTAAGATAAATTTTCTTCATTTTAATTTTTCAAAATCATAATTTGGTTTCATAAAGTACATGAATAACCACTCTCTAAAATTGATTAAATAAATAAAAGAATTATGCTGGATTTTTTTTTTTTATCAATACAAAAGTTAAAAAAGTTAAGTGTCAAACTCGACTTGGAGGTTAGAACCTAACTAAAAGATTGTCTTAGAAACCATCCTAAAGTTTTTGGTTTGTAGGAATATGAAGTTTAATTTTTCATTTTCAAATTAGTTTATATATATATATATATATATATATATATATATATATATATATATATGAAAATAACACTAAAAAACCTTGAACTTTCAAGTTTTTTCTAGAATTAAGCCCTAAACTTTGAAAATATTATTTTAATCGAAACTTTTTAATTATAATTTACCTGAACCTAAAGTCTAAGTTAGGTTATCTGAGACATATCCGAACCTAAAAAAACTATTTGACTTAGCATCTAGTCAAAATTTCATCTCCCTCCATTTGATTTACTTTATAATATGATACTAATATTATATTAAATTATATATTATATACAATCATATTTTATATTTTAATATAATATTAGTCTCTTTTTATAGATTAGTGAAACTATTATTTTGTATTTTGAAAATCGAAACTGAGTTTTGGATTTTGTTAGTTTTGTATAAGCAAAATCCAAACCACACCCGACTGTTCAACTAACCTATGTTTCAATTATGTCGTCCTATCTCTCTTTTGTTTAGCATGGACCCTGTAATTTATCAGAATTTTAAAGTTCTTATAAATATGTAAATTGTTTTCAATTGTCTAAACAGTATAAAACATAAAAATTCTAGATTCTGATGTGTGATAATAAATAAGGAAACTCCAAATCATAAAGCCTTCCAAGTTTAAAAAAAAATAAGACATTCGAGTCCACAATAACAAGAGTTTATAGCATTATAACAAATGTAATTCTAAAAATAAAAAATAAAAAAGCTAACTAAAGTTGAAAGTTCAAAAAAAAAGCTAGATAAATAAAAGGATCAATAAAAATAACAAGAATAAATCTGAAGTCAAAGAGAAAGGGGTCATTGACAAGGACAAAGATAATGCATTAAGCTAAATATTTGTACAGGATTGTCAACCTACAGCCTCAAAAACTCATTGTGACAGATTGAGCCCCCAAATGTTCATATTACACTTTTTTTTTTTTTTTTCATATATTTTCATGGTGGTGAGGTGATTCTTCTCAGGTAAAGATTCTTAAGAAGGTATGATCCAGAGCTTGCCGGGCTGTAAGACCTTCAGATGGATCAAACTTTAATATCAAACCATAAAAGCAAATCGATGAGGTGATCTTTGAGCTTCCCGTGCTGTGATACCATATCCTGCATTTACCAGTTATTAACACTTTTCACCCAAAATGTACCAGAAAAAAAAACACTAGGAAGTTCAGGTTTAGGAAGGAGGATATAAAAACAAGGATGCAGCAGACATCAGCCGGTCAAACTTCTTCCTCCTCTAATACTCTCCATGAAACTGCCCCTTCAAGCAGGAATTCAACCGTGATCCTCCCCTGAAGTACTTTTCAACACTTCGGCTGCAAATATACATACACACGAACGCATAATTGCGTCAAATGGGTGATATTGAAACATCATTCACAAATTTTGTATATATACTATATCGCCTTTACAACTAAATCGTTTCCTTCCATAATTTTCGTTAAGGAAAACTTACCTTGCCCTCCTAATCATATGCTCTGGCAGAGGTCCCAGCCTCTCTCATCATGGCCAAATGCTCCAAGTTCTCATGTGTTTGAAATAATGCTTCTCCCTGTCAAAATCATGTACACAGTTTACAAGTGCTATTGATCAAGGATATTCCTTATATCACAATAAACTTTTAATTAACACATCAGTGTAAGTGGAGACTGATAGTGCAAGGATTCCACTAGTATACAACCAACACTCCATAAATCACATGGATAACTCCATCCCAATCCTACAACAAATGCATTTATAATTGGATGAGGAAAAATAAATTCACTAAATATCACGAGCACTATTACACCCACAAGGATTTAAAATGTGACTTCAACACACAGATTCTGATAAGCCTTCAATAACTTGATTGTAAACCAAGTAAATATATCAAAATTGGAACAGAGGCACAAGCAACATTTTCTTCGGGGAGAAGAGAAAGAAAACCTAAATCCATTCTAGCAAAGATGCAAAAAGCTAGAGATGAACTAATCAAAAAGTTCCTACAATAAGTATAGAATTGCACTATTGTCAGTTATTGTGTAACTGTATTATTTAATAATTCTGATTTGTAAGTCTGTATTATTTCGTAATGAACGATTGTTCATTATAGCCGTCAGTAAGCAAATAGATTCAGCATATTGCAATGCAAGCAGAAGCCAAATATGCATGTGGAATGAAACATATTTATCTCAATTGAGATAAGGAGATGTTGATCCTACGAATAATGTTACTGCCTGCTTTTTTTTCATAGGTAATTTTTTTTTTGTCCAAATTGGAACTTGAACTTGGAAACTTCCATTACCCCATCCCATCCCATCCCTTTAATGTCCTACTATTCGCATTAACCATTTCTAGGAAACACAAATTTCTGTTTATAGGACCTGCAATGCATTTTCCTATCATATCCTATTAAATCTATTCCCAAGAACCGATTTTGGAATATTGTTGTCAACCACCAGAATTTGTGTGGTTGGGGGGCTCAGAGACAAGAATACACGAGCAGAATAACATAAGCAACATATCTCTATTTTGCCAGCACGTGCTCGTTACCTATAATAACCTCGGGTGCTCGGTAATGCCTTGTAGAAACAATGGAGCTATGGTTCTGATTATCGAATGCAGTACTGCCAAAATCAATCAGCTTAATTGCACTCGACTTTGGCAAGCACCTGAAGTGAATTTCATCGGAAGAAAACCTCTGTACCATTCCAAGCATTTATTTAAATATTATAAATGCATCCTGCCTAAATCCAAAATGAAACAATTTCCCAATTGTAAAAGGCCAAAATACCTTGGAGCAAGGAAGCTTTATACACTGAAAATCTGCCACAATCGAAGCAAAACCCCGAAACCTCGTACCTGAAAATCTGCCAGAATCCTCCGTCTCCGTCGTCCACCTCAACTCCACTCACTATAGTTTGATTCACGTCCACCTCGATACACACCCTAATAACATCACCACCACCACCACCAGAAAAATCCACCGCTATCGGCTGACCAGCTGAGGAAGCTATAATATGCACAGCCTCCTCTCTACCCCGACCATCAAGATCTGGAAGCTGAATCAGACCTGAACATGGAACATGATCTTGATGTCAATTGCGATTGGACGCATTTTCTCACTAACAGACACTCTCCTTCTCCATACTGTTCCCCGGGACCAAGCTTTGATCATGTCCTTTTCCGAACCGAATGAGAAAACAAAAAAAATCAATCTCTGCTTTCCGTCACCACCCCATCCTCCAAATCCCATGCATCAGCACAGGATCCATGCTCAAACATGTTTTCTTTCCCAAAGAAGTTTACCTAATAGAACACAGCTTTCCTTCTCCTCAAGCTTACATACACCTCTTCTTGGCGCCCATACAAGTAACGATGAGCGTAGACAATATATCTTGGATTCATCAACTGACAACAATCAAGAAATATTTTGCATAAATTAACCTTGACAGTTTCCTAGGAGTGTAAAGAAAAAAATTAAATGGTTGGTTACATTTATAAGAAGATATTTACAGCTATTGTTGCCTTTTTTAAATATTTGATTTCTTTTAAAAGATATTTAATTACATCTTTTATAAGATATTTAGTTAAGGTCACTAAATCCCTTTTCGTAATTGCTACGTAGTGTAATTTTTAGGATAATAAAACTCTATTTAAAAAAAAGGAAATTAAATGAATTTCTAATTAAAACTTCAAGTAATTTTCTTTATTTTAATTTCAAAAAACTCTATTTTTAAAAAAAATTGAGCATTTGTTTTTGACTTTTTAAAACGGGACGGGGGCGGAGATGAGAAAATTCTCAAACTTAGCTCGTATTTGATTTTGCTTTTAATTTTTTATTTTTTATTTTGTTTTTATTTTTTTTATTTTTTTTATATTGTTTTTATATTATATTAAAATTAAAATATTTTATAAAAATAAAAATATTATAGAACACATAAATTATTATTAAAAAACATTATAATAATTATTATTATTTACTTAAGTATAAAATAAAATAATAATAAAATGTTTTCAAATATAATCAGGCGAGTAGATAAAGAAATACCCCGGAATCGGTCTCGGAGTTTGAGAAAATAAGCAGGAACATAAAAACCCAGTACAGGTTAATAAACTATCGTGAGGCGAGAACCCAAAATAACCTACCCTGTTATCATCCCTACTCAGCACTAATGTTAAAAAACAAATAAATTAATACTTAATGTTATTAAGTACTATTCAGCATTTAGTCAAAAAAAAGTTCTATTTAGCATTAAGCAAAAAAAAAAAAAAAAACCACCTAAATGAATTTCAATTTCCTAGTTAAAACTTTAAAAGTAACTTTCTTCATTTTCAATTTCAAAAAACTCTATTTCAAAGACAGGAAACTAAATGTTTCGAAAAAAATTAAAAAACTCCAATGAATTTCCTAATTAAATCTTTAAATAAATTTTCTTCATTTTTAATTTCAAAATCATAATTTGGTTTCACAAAAATCATAGATAACCACTCTTCTATAAACTTGGTTAAATAAATAAAAATTATGCTGGGTTTTTTTTTTTTAAACATCAATACAAAAAGTTAAAAAGTTTAAGTGTTGAACTCATTTTAGGAGGTTAGAACATAACTAAAAGATTGTCTTAAACCATCCTAAAGTTTAGTTTGTAGAAATATGAAAGTTTAATTTTTCAAATTTAGTTTATATATATATAAAACCTTGAACTTTCAATTTTTTGCAAATTAAGCCTAAACTTTGAAAATAATATTTTTAATCCCGAACTTTCATTTTAATTGCACTTGAACCTAACGTATAAGTTCGGCTATCTGAACCTGTATCCGAACCTAAAAAACTATTTGACTTAGCATCCTAGTCAGATTTTATCTCCCTCATTTGGTTTGCCCTTACAAAATCCCAAACTTCTCTAACCCATCCAAAAAAAACCCCTAACTATCTACTTCTACAAGAAACTCAGTTCTCATCTTTGTCGGCATTGGAGTGAAGTTGGTTCCTTTTACTCAGTTCCTAATTGAAGGTATATGTCTGTCCCATCTTGGTTGCTTGCATAATCAATGAATGGATTCTTTGCATTGTAGAGTGTGTTCTTCTTGATATGTTTCTGTGCAAAATATCATTGTTATGATTTTATTTGAATGACAACATGATGATATTATCTCAGAACGCGCACTAACCAACTGAAAGATCCCATCTCATCGGCAACACTAGAAATGAATATGATACTTCAAGCTCCTTGCCTGAATGTGCTATTGTTGTGCACCCTAGTCTTTTTTTTAATGCTCTTCTATGATTTTTGATGTTTCTTGAACTGGACTAGTCCATTTTTTCATGGATGTATCAACCTTGCTTTTTGTATGGATTCTTTTGGACATATTAAACAAAAGACTACTTGAATTTTCATTGATGTATTCTTTCTTCCCCATCTTCTTAGATTCTTAGTTGCCAACTGCATATTTTAGTGTGGTATACTAATGTTTCTATGACAGAGTCTTGAAGAAGCCAAATGACATTTATGTGTTCTTTTTGACATGGTGATATTTTGGATTTTATTGACAAAATATGCATATAAAAATAGACTACAATATAGGTAAAGGAAAGCACACAAAAGCTAGTTTGGTGCCTATAACATCTGTGGCAAATGAGATAATTATTTTTGAGGAAATGAATTTTAGGATGATGAAATAATTTGATATTTAGTTATATATTTTGGGTCATGGAAGGGATTATATTGACATTTATTATTGGATTGGAATCTTTGAAAATTCAAATCATAATGCTTGGATTTTGTTCTAATTGTCTGAAATTCTATTTCCTTGGATTTATTCCAAATCTCATTGCTTGAATCTTAATAAATGGAATAGCTCATAATGCTTTATTCATATTCTTGACCGTAATTCGATTCATTATATTCGATTCATTATATGGTCGTGCTTAGTACTCCATTATAGGAACTAAGTTGTGTTTGCGGTGTTGATATTAGTCTATGGCATGTTGCAATGACTCAATTTATTAGTTGCTAGGTTTGTTGTAACAGGTCATTGATGATGGATGCATTTACAATGAACTTCCACCATGGTGGGAAGTTTGTTGTAAATGGGAGTTCTTGGTCATATGTTGGTGGCTAATTAGGATACATAGACATAACTCATTTGGACAAGTGGTCATATTTTGAGCTAGAGAAAGAGGTTAAGAAGTTAAATTCTAGTTTTAAGAGCAATGAATACTTGAAGCCGGTGATGACTTTTAGTGAAGGCTTAACTTTTTAACAAATGACTTTGATTGTTGGGTCATGTTAACTTAAGTGAGGGATGGAAGTATTGAAGTATATTGTGAATGCATTGTAGATGATGCAATTGATAATATGAATCCTGTGCAAAATATGGAGGATGCGGCTGACAATATGAATGTTGGGTATGTTGTAGGAGCTGATCCATTAGCTACTTTAGAGGTTGATAAAGATGGCCAACATTTACATGCAGCAAAATGTTTGTATCATAACAGTGACTATGATATTAGTATAAGTAGTGAGAAAGATGAGTTTGTGTAACACCCCGAATTATACCATAGCGGTTTATTACAAACTAGGTATAATAAAAGTAAAATTTGTATTTTTTGGAATATTAAATGCTAAGTTAGGAAAGGACAAACCGGATTTTAAAAGTCTAGTCGGGTAAAATTGTAATTTGTCAAATTAAGGACCTAAAGGGATATTATGTAAGAAGATTATATGTTATTGTGGAATATTAATAAATGATTTGCAAATGACATAAAGTAGGCGATCATCTACAAAAAGAAAAAATTTTGGTTTGTCTGCTGTGAAACCACATCTTGTCTTAGAATTTAAGTATTTTCACATTTTTGCTCCTGAGAGAAAGCTAGAACATTTTTGGAGGAGAAGAACCAAAATTTGGTTTGCTTACTCCTTTTGTGTGGGATTTTTCGATACAAGTAAAGCTATGAAGAAAGGAAGGTTTAAGAAGAATTTGTGTTAGGAAAACTTAACTTCTTCCATCTATGGGTATATTTTGATTTTCATGTCTAGTTAAGCAAAGCTTGGGATTTTATCTTTCTATTTCTCAGGTTTTCGTGTCAGGATTTTGTTTTGGATCCTCAATGAGGAGTTTCAGGAAAAAATGAGTTAAGGTTTGTATGGTCGGGAGGTGTCATCTCGTTTTTTTTCCCAATCTTTGTTCTTTGTTTGGCCATTAGACCTCCAAATTCGAGTCATTCCAAGATCGGATGAGACCTGAGACCCAGATCTTGAATTAGCTAGAAGAAATCCAGACCAAAATGTGATTGCAAAACCTCTGAAATTGGGGTTGAAGTCAGGTGTTCTGTTTTGCCCCGAAAATGGGGTATTTTTTAGTGTTTGGGTCATAAGTTGAGTTTTACTCATCTAAGTGAAGCTCTATTTTCTGTCAGTTAAGGTTCAACCAGACCAGCTTTGAGTGTTTTAGTCATATCTTGGGATAGGTTGATCTAAATGCAGTGATTCAAATTTCTGTGTAATCTAGACTTCCGAGAGAACAACTTTTATGAAGAAAGTATGACAAAATTATGTTGGGAATGTCCTTTTCTAAGGACCCTTTTGGGTAAAATGGATATGATAGAATTTATAGGGAAGTGTCACAAAAATTTCATAACTGCTTTTCTTGTAATCGACCATAATACGCCTTCGACTCAAATCGATGATTCCAATTTCTACTGAAAACAGACTCATAGAATTACAACTTTCATGAAAGAAGTTTGCATAAAATATGTCTCATTTGTGCCCAAAAAATTGTGCAAGTGAAGGTGGAAAATCTATTTTTGGGTGGGAAGAACATTTCATAATTGACCTAGAAAAATGTATTGTTAATGCATGATGGCAGGATTTAGTTTCAGACGTCTCTAATTCGATTGGCGGTCCGAACCCGAGTCCGGATGCTCCGATACTAACTTGTCGGTGTGGCCCCCGATTCCCTCGCCTAGCGACAAAGGTGCGAGACTCTTTACTCTTTTCATACATCGGGTTCGCCCAAGTCTTATAACCCAATCAAAATATTATATCCACATAAAAATAAAACTACTTCACCGTAGTTGTGTTTACAGCGTGTCAATACATACAGTCCCGAGTCCGTCCCATTTACATATACAAAAAATTGTACATTTACATTTACATAATCAGAGCGCGGAACCTACAGTGGTGGACTCCTACTAGTGTGCTGGGTCTCTAGCTGTGTGAAAGATCACGACGCCCTCCTTCGTACCTACACGGATTAAAAACCCGCATAAGCTTTTACGCTAGTGGAACATATAACTTATAAGAGTATACACATGCATTTATACTATTTTTCAAGTAAGCATATAACAAAGAATGTATATCGATTCATCATGAATTCATAACAAACTCAGACGTACATATACTTGTACTTATACCAGATTTATACTTGTCCCGATCTCCCGTAGGAGTTACAAAGCTTATACTTGTACGGATATCATGTAGGACATATGTACTTACCTCCCATAGGAGTTACAGAGCTTATACGTATACGCAGGTGTACCCAGAGGTACTACGTAATCCTATACTTTCATACAGAGTGCATCTGCAAGATATCTCAGAGTAACGATGTATTTTACTTTGATTTTATTCGGTTATTCAGACTCTTATCATATAATCAAGTTAGATTGTTTGCATTCAGTAATAAAGGAAGAGTAGGACATAACACAATAAGTACCAAGGTACGGCATACAAAAGATTGGCAAATGAGCACAAAGCAGAGTGTCGAAGATCGGCGTAGAGTGCCGCGCATTTAATCGTGAGTACCGAAGTACTAAAATGTAGAGTGTCAAGCACTAAACAAAGAGGCACCAAGTACTAAATGTCAAAGCATCGTCAGAGAGTGTCGCTGCACTAATTAGAGAGTACCAAGTACAATATGTGCTCGCCTAATGAATATGTGCGCCGTTTCATTAATGATCTGGTCTAGCCATTCCTAAGCAATTATATGTGTTCAATAACTTATTATCTATAATAAGGGCATTACGCTTCCACCGTTGAACTCGCGCGAGACGGAAAGGCACGGCCCTAATTTTTCCTTTCCTTCACCTTACGCATATGTATGGACCCTTTCTATACACTCTATAGGATCCCATAGTCCAACAGACAAGTCTTCGTAACAACGGAAAAACAAAACAAAACAAAAACACAACATTTTGCATGTCGTAAACAAGGGGCTTCATTACGGCTAACCCCGAGGATGGAAAAAATCCTCCTTCTCGGCCGTCGGAGGCATGGGATCCTTCACGCTCGGGGGATCCTTCGCCGCGCATGGGGATCTCGCCACATCGCGAGTGGTCTCTTCGCCAAAATAGTGAAGGACCTCGACAATTGCCTGATATAATTTTCTCTCTTTTTTGTCCATTCTTCCGTAAATCCAACTTCAAAACAAAAGAAAACTCATATATTATCCAGAAAACATCTCCCAAATATGTTCTAACCCAACCAAAACCAACCAATCATAGAGATTAATTAGGTTTTTCCCAAACCCTAACTCAAATACTTATAAGTTAGGTTAACTTCTTAGCACCCAAACTTGAATCCATGCATCATAACTAAGAATCCATAATCATCTTATACAAACTAGGGTTTTACCAACCCAAATTTCAACAACTCTAGGGTTAGGATGAATT
Organism: Tetrastigma voinierianum; assembly: GCA_016808115.1. Classification (NCBI taxonomy): domain Eukaryota; kingdom Viridiplantae; phylum Streptophyta; class Magnoliopsida; order Vitales; family Vitaceae; genus Tetrastigma; species Tetrastigma voinierianum. The sequence goes on along the minus strand of JAEQBH010000187.1, from coordinate 61,366 downwards.
CCTAACTAAACCCTAGAAATGGAACCATTAATATCCATACAACACTTCCATACAAGTTCCATACAAAAACATCATAGCTTCCATACTTTCCCCAGTATACCAAAGTCATAAATCCATACTAGAATCCATACTTTGCTCTTCCTCTTCTTCTTCTTCTCTTCCTTCCTTTCCCACCTTCACGTTTTGCCCTCAAAATCCCCTAAACGAGAATTAAATTGCCTTATTTGGTCTCATTTCATAAGGCCATGTTTGGTCATAAAAATGCATTAATTTGACTTAAGTTTCTTTATTGCACTTTGTCCATCTCCTCTATCACTACTAAAATCACCAATTATCGATCAATTTTGGTCGGTAAATAGTATATTTTTGGTCGGTAAACCCATTACCGACCAAATTATTTGGTCGCAATTTTCCCGGTCGGTAATTATTTTACCGACAAAAAATCAATTGGTCGGTAAATTACCGACCATTTCCCGACCATTTACCGACAAACCATTTCCGTCTATTTTCCTACCATTTATCGGATTCATTTATTAACCGGAATTTGTCGGCAATGGCTACCCCAAATGGTCGGTAATTACGATCATTTGGAGACCATTTCCACGACTAAAATTTTTTAATGCTATTGTCGGTCGGTCTCCAAATGGTCGGTAATACCGGGACATTTGGAGACCATTTGCCGACCTCAAAATTTTTTAATGCCATTGGTCCAAGAATGGCTCCCCAAATGGTTTAGACACGACATTTGAGAACTATTTACCACCAAATTCTTTCTTGTGAATTGGTCGGTATATGGTTCTCAAAATGGTCGGTAAATTAATTAAAAATTTTTGGTCGCACTGCCTGCAAATGGTAGCAATTTTTGGTTAATTAATAAAAAAAAATTTTTGGTCGGTTTTGGTCGCAATTCTGATCAATGGTAGCAATTTTTTTTGGTTGCTTTATATATATATATATATATATATATATATATATATATATATATATATATATATATTTGCCATTTGAGTTTGATATCTTTTGTTGCTTTTATATATATATATATATATATATATATATATATATATATATATATATATATATATATATATATATATATATATATATATACATATTAAGATTATAAAACAAAAGAAAAAGCACAATAGTGCATGCATATTATATAAAAAAGAGTAAAATATATTTTAAAACAAGTAAAACTAATATATATACGTATATATATAGTAAATAAGTCAAGAGAAAATAAAAACATGAATCTCAAATCCAAGTATAAGAAAAAAAGAAGTGTGCAATACACTCAATCATCCAACCTAGTGTCATCGTGATGTCGAGATGTATCCGTCCAGAGTGGTGAGATGTCAGCTTCATCGGGTAGAACTGTCACAGCCGCTAATCCCGGGAGGCGGGTCACGCGAAAAAGCCGGGCCAGAGGTGCTGTGAGTAGACGTCAGAATGAGCATTACGCCGAACAATCCGAGGTAGATCATCGTGGCTGAACCGCAGTCCACCTTTCCCCGACACTTCTTGTAAGCCAATCAAAACTGCACGCAATCTCTTCCCTATCATCCCCAGAGTCGATCAGCGCCGCTTCAGATCGCCAATCGACATCAGACGCATTTCAGACCGCCCCGAAAGTCCTCCATCGCCGAACACCAAATGGTCCTGGAAGATGGAACTTCATAACTGGTCGCCTATGCGGTGTAGAATGATGATGTCGGCGAAACCACGCCATAGACGGGCATCTTCTCCTTGCCATCAAATTTCATACCAACCGGACTAGATCAACCTGGAGCCGATGCATGAGAACTACCCGCTGCGACCATCACATGAAGTCAAGACGAATACGCTTGAGTCGCAGCAGCTAACATTTCCTCATATCTCGCCTGATAAACATGTAAAATAAGTATTTTAATTTATCTTAAAAAAAAAATAAAGAGAGAAGTATAAACCAAATCTTTGGATTATATTTTTTTTTACATGTTTCGTAGGTCCGTGACAACCCGTCAACTCGCAGAATATTCATGGATGTCGGGTAACCCGACACTACTTCATTGAGTCCCTTTCTCCAAGACTCAGGATTTAACGAACGGCAGTGAGTCTCCTTTTGTACGAGAGCTCTACCAAAATACAACATGTCTCAATAACATGGCAACCTGTCCCAACATTTCACACCAACCACACCGGTCCACATATGGATAAAAATGAGTAAAAATGGCCACTTGGGCCCATACATCACTACTCACAAAAATATATCCAATTAACTAGTATAAATTACACTCTGCCAAGTGTTAATAACTGGAAAATAATTCAAACATATATTAAAACCCGTGATGCAACAAACTCGAATACGCTGGAGTCAGCAGCAGCCTAACATTTCCTAATATCTTATCTAATAAACATGTAAAATAAGTATTTTATCTGATCTTCAAAAATAAAGAGAAAAAATCTTTTCATTATATTTTTTTACATGTCTGTTGGGAATCCAACATTTCACACCAACCACACCGGGTCCACATACGGATAAAAATGAGTAAAAATAAGTATTTTAATTTATCTTCAAAAAAAAAAAAAAGTAATTTTGTTTTAAAGAAACTTACATTTGCTGCACGAGATCTCTGATCAACAAAAGTCTGATCATCATGCCCCTTCGTGTGCGTGTATCTGAATAAGCGAGGAGCACTGGGCTATTTCTACCTCCTTGCGTGTCTTTTTAATTACAAACAATAAGCATACGTTAATTCAAATGAAAAAAATCCTTCCGAGAAATGAAAATAAAGTATGACTAAATACAATTCACAAAGTAATAAACATAAGAAGTGTAAATTAGAAATCATACCAATGCTCGTTCATGTTTCACGCATAGAGCGAGATCCACAAGTGTGTAGACATGCCACTACCCCTCTCCACCCCCGCTCCGAGCGACGATTGCCGCCCCTCGCTCACACCTCTTCCTATAATCAGATCTTCCCATCTTCTCCGCCACTCCCGGAAAACATGACGGGGACACTAAATCTAGCTCTTCTTCTTCAACCATTTATCTGACCTCGCATACGTTGTCTTTATACCGACCGGGCAAAGATAAATGGTAGAACACCCTTTTGACCGCCTGACTGCGGTCCACCTATAAACTTTCGCAATCAGAATTTTAAACATATTTCATCGTGAACAAAAAGAATAAATAATTGATGTAAAAAAATGTTAAGTAGTAATATATACCTTAAATTCTCTCCAAATCATCAATCGGTCTCATCTCGTCGCTGATTTCCAATTATGTCCATGAGGTTTAAAGGACTAAAATCATTCTCGTAACTCCTGTAAATTGGACCAGACATTTAACTTCGTCTCAGAACCTAAAATTTCATAGCAAGTAAGAAATAAATTAAGAAATGGATAACCATTAGTTAAGTTTCATATCTACGATTATCAATTGCCTACTAAATCGAGCAATAAAGGAGAGTCTCATCCGTAGGTGCTCGAGGAAGACTCTCCAACATCTCCACTACTCCTCCCATGTCTCTCGATCATTCATCACAATTCAGACTACGATGTGGATCAGTCTGCTGATCCTGATGCTGCGGTACATTCACAATCTCCTCACTGGTCAGGTCCATCGACCCCCTCGACCTCTACCAGATCGTATACCCGAGGCATTATTGCTCTACCGTAATCTCAGACGACCGGGCAACGGTTACCTCTACCTCGCCCACGCGCCATATCTGTTAAAAATAATAAAATGTCACATTATTGATTAGTAAGCATCAAGTAAAATACAAGGCAATGAAAAATAAACAAACATGATTAACGCATTGAAATAACTAAAACTCACTAACTACTCATTCTCACCGAATCATCTAAATCCGGGTTCGCCTTTCTCTTCTCGCACGTAGCAGAACATCATTTTCAAACTCCTCTTCATCACCTGCTTCTTCCTCATTATCAATTAAATGTTCATGAACATCTACATCCCCACTTGTATCCATCCTTAAGATGCAACTAAAAGGACGCTCGCCCTCACTCACGGCTTCGACATAACATCATTGTCATTATTTTGAAAGCCGGGTTCTTCCCGCGACATCATTATCAGATGCGGATGTCACCTGAGCCCCTAGGGGCTTTGATCTCGCATAATAGCCTAATCCATTCTAGGACCGGTCCGACCGATATTCACAATAATAAACCCGTGATGCTTCAGACGTTGCTACAAAAGGTTCATACTTGTTGAATCGCTTATCGTGCACATCGACAAGTTTATATCGAGGGATGCACAACCATACCGACATGTGGTGTTGTCGAACTCATTCACATTTGAATAACACAGCTCTTTTAACCGGGAGGGCTTTTAAATTTAACTCGATCACTCACCAGTCCCGTGAATAGTCGATTCGGGCCTATCAGATACGGATCCTTAATGCATACCCCCGCATTAAGTTCAAGGTCTAACTCCTATACGATTCAAAGTGTGAAATTTAAACCATTCACATAGTAAATCCGCTAAGTTCTAACTCTTTAGGGACCTCGTGCGCTATAGTTCAAGATAATGATTGGAAATTTTATTTGCACGATTATGAACCCGTAATCTAAATCAATGTATTATTGAGATTACAATTATAAATTTTGTATCGAACATTACAATTGTTTTGTGATTTTCATGTTTAGTAAACATACGTATTTTTCAAAACCACGATGGAAATTCTGTCTGGCCAAGGCATTGACAATAGCCGTCCAAGTTTGGAAATCAAGCGACGTTTTCAGAATCGACACTTAAAATAGAAATGAAATTAGAGAAAATGGATACATTGAGAGAAATAGTAAAATTAACATGCTAAATATATCTCATTTGACTTTCTTTAGCAAATCTACTTACTTTATGAATGGTTGAACCTCTCGACAATTCATTAGGACATATAGATGAGTCATAAAGATATTCATTGTCTCTAGATACCGTTTCTCTAAGACCGATTGCTTTTACTCCGGAGGCTTGAAAATTTCAAACATATCATCATCCACAATGTCATCAAGATAAACCTCATTCCGCTTTGTCCTTAAGTGAAGAGTTGGATCTCCTTCTTTGGAAATAGAATGATGCGACTCTGTTCTCATCCATAATATACCCAATTGATATAAACCTCTACTCCGAGCCTTGTTCATGATTTTAAGGCTTTATTTTCCTCAAGTATCTACAAGAAGATTATTGAATATTCATAAGTCATGTGTGTGTGTGTATATATATATATATATATATATATATATATATATAGGAAAAGAATTGTTGAGTGAATTAATATTACCTTCTGGAGGATACATCCAATCGATATAATGGATCGGATCAAAGAATCCTAGCTTCAGAAGCCAAGTGCACCGGAAGATGTCTCCATTGAGTCAAAAAACCCTGGAGGGAAGATCTTCTCAAGATTGCATAAGATAACAGAATTTGTTCATCCAGCATTCCTAACCTCATCAAAGATGAAGAAGTCGGGTCATGAAGAATAAGGAAATCTCGCTATCGACCCCCATATTCTATTTGGCAGGAATTTCAAGAGCGATTGGTAACAACCTTTGCATGAATACATGACAACTGGGTGACTCTTCATACCAATATCTTAAGTTTTTTCGCAGATTCACACATCTCCCCGTATTAGAAGCACAACCATCCGGAAATCTCATTTTTTTACCCACCTAACACATCCTTCTTCGTGATTTGGTCTTAACAAAATGGCACATCGTGCAGTATTTATTGGTGACAAGATTTTGTGCAAATTGAGACATTTAAAAATATTTATTCAATTCATCTCTTGACTTGTACGTGTCCTTGGGTTTTCCCTCGGAATGTTAAACACTGTAGATTGAAAATAATGGCTAAACACATTCTTCTCGATACATGCAATAACATCAATATCAGGTTCGAGCAAGTGTTCACGCCGCAGGCAAATCCCGCAAAATACTTCTCTTATTCCACCCACAAGTCTTAGATATAGCCGCATTCATAACCTCAAGATCGACATCTATCACCTTCCCAACCCCTCCGTTATTCAAATCCTTAATTTCATCCCCGATCTAACACCCGGAATCGTTTTAAGAATCTTTCTATTCTTAATGAAGTCTTTGGTGTTACGTCGATACTGATGATTCATGGGCAAAAACTTCCATGGCTGTCGAACCAGGATCAAGTTTCCGCTCTTAATTAATCTAGCACGTAGTTCTCCATACAATGCGACATGCCAACATACCAGCAAAGATTCACCCGCATATCATGTAAATACGCCGGAAAGTCATTTATGGTCCACACGCAGGGCAAATACAAGATTCAAAATTTTGTCGTTTGGAAATATCATAAGTTTGAACCCCAACACCCTACAGACTTTTCAACTCCGTTATCAATGGCTGCAAGAAAACATCTATCTTCCCCTTTGGATTCAGAGGCCCCTGACTAACACACTAAAACCATAAATTCCTCCTTCATACATAAGTCCGGAGGCAAGATACGGCGTCACCACCACGTGCCACAAAGAATATTGCTGTCCGGTATTGACCAAATCCATTGAAAACCATCAAGAAATAAACCTGTACTTAACATTTCAACTTCGGGGATGAAAATCGTGGAAACACCCATCAAAAATGTGTCGCCAGGCATCGGCGGTGACACATCTTACCGCCCCTCCATATGATGCTCCAATGCCACCTCATTTCATTAGCCGCTGCGGTTGATGCATACACCGCAACCTAGGTGTTATCGAAAATAGTGCATCTTCTTATACGGCAATCTTCCAACTTCCGTAGATATACAATCTATTTCAGAACCCCTAACCTTTGCTTGCATCGGCATGCCCACATTTTTTGCTAATCAAGTAAGGTCAATGTCATCACCCCAAGATATCATACAAACTTGTTCAATAACAATGGAATGACCTGTACGGTAATCCCAACCCTCTAACTAACTTCTTCGTACGTGAGAAATCCAATGGCATCAGACATTCAGGCAAATGGGCTTCAATGAAATTCATATATCATCAAACCATGCCTCATGAACTTGTCTCGCACTTATTTCTAACATCCTCACGGCTGCAGATAGTTGAGTATGCTTAGAATTTCCCTCATATACAGGTTTGTCTCCAGCTCGAATCATGTCATAGAAATTCCTTGCTTCGCATCGGGTTCCCATCCGGCTGGAATTGCATTCCGCAGCATCACAAACCATTCTACGGCATGTAGTGTGATTCATATTATCCGACCATCCGATCGCTTCACTATCGACATCCGCATCGAACTTGAACACTCCGTGGATTTGAGCCACCATGGTATATCCAAACATAGTAATCCCAAGACAAAAACCATTCTCTATACAAAATGCACCTTTCACAAATTTCAACATTCAAAACTTTATTCGACATTTAACTAAAGTGCAAGGACACTCCATAGCCGTGCCACCATTCACACAATCAGGATGTCTCAGAGCCAACGTTAACAAATTCATCAACTTTATCCCCCATTCATTAGAGAATATTCCATTCACTATTCGCCTCGTACATCCATACACGATCGTTTTCCATAACTAGTCAAAAAATCAATTTAGTAAACAAACACGATCGCCCTCAATTATTTTTATGTTCATTAACCATCCATTGTGGTTCCGATAAAGTTATATTTACGCGTGATATGCAACCTACTCACATCCACCTCCACCTCCACCTCCCTTCCACCCATCCAACATTCTTTTCTCTCTCAATAGGTTTCGTCCTAATCCATTTACAAAGCCACGTTAAAAGATCACGATTGCATGTTCATTGCATGCATTTTGGCAGCCTTCGGCGTGGTTCTCCAAGCACTAAATAAGATATATAAAATAATAATGCATAATCAGTTTGATTTAGCAAATTGCATTACTATTTATGTATCCTAATGTGCACCCGAGAACAAACGAGATGCAGGGGTACCAAAATGACACATAATATATGCAATTTAAATTAAATCATGATCATTTAATTAACGTCCTTCGTGAACTGTCCACTGGGGACAATCCATGTATACAAACTTCGCTGTAATAATAATCGACGGATGGCTCACGAAGCACTATATATCATCCGAAACGACAACTATACCGGCTACGATGATGCATTTTCAAATCGTTGCTAAGAGAATGCAGCGATTTCTGGGTCAGATGAGTAGGAAAATTTTAGTTTAGATATGTTAAACGATTTCTTCTAATTTAATCCTATCACATGTTATTATATCCATAATATTCATAAATTCATACTATATCATGTAATTAACTCCATATATTCCTATAAATTTCATTCAAGTGATTAGTACACTGGTACTCTAATCTGTAAATTTCAAAATATATGGGTACCCAATGCCATTAAATAGCATATGGTCAGACGGCTAACTCAATGGGCTTTCCATAGAGTCATAGAACACCCAACCAAGTTCTTATGAAGGAGTTATGCATGTTTTTCGAAATCATGAAAAAAATCAGCACACTGCAATTGCAGGTAGGGCCACTGATTTTTTCATTTTAGGATAGGATATGACCCTCAATTTTTCGTGCTATATTTGGGTGGACTTAGACTCAATGGGCTTTCCATAGAGTCATAGAACACCCAAATCCAAGTTCTTATGAAGGAGTTATGCATGTTTCAAATCATGAAAAATCAGCACACTGCAGCAATTGCAGCAGCAGGTAGGGCCACTCTCGATTTTTCTTCATTTTAGGATAGATATGACTCAATTTTTCTGTGCTATATTTGGGTGATCTAGACTCACTGGGCTTCCATAGAGTCATAGAACACCCAAATCCAAGTTCTTATGAAGGAGTTATGCATAGCTGAAATCATGAAAAATCAGCACACTGCAGTAAATTGCAGCAAGCAAGGTAGGCCACTGATTTTTTCTTACTTTAGGATAGGATATGCAATCCTCAATTTTTTCGTGCTATATTTGGGTGGATTCTATACTAATGGTTTATAGAGTCATAGAACACCCAAATCCAAGTTCTTATGAAGGAGTTATGCATACTGAAATCATGAAAAATCAGCACACTGCAGTACTGCAGCAGCAGGTAGGGCCACTGATTTTTTCATTTTAGGATAGGATATGACCTCACTTTATTTGCTTATTTGGTGGATCAGACTGCATACTTTCCATAGAGTCATAGAACACCCAAATCCAAGTTCTGGTGAAGGAGTTATGCACAGCTAAATCATGAAAAAAATCAGCACACTGCAATTGCAGCAGCAGGTAGGGCCACTGATTTTCTTCTCATTTTAGGATAGGATATGACCTCAATTTTTATTTGTTATATTTGGGTGGGATTCTAGACTCCAAAGGGCTTTCCATAGAGTCATAGAACACCCAAATCCAAGTTCTTATGAAGGAGTTATGCATGTTTTTCAAATCATGAAAATCAGCACACTGCAGTAATTGCAGCAGCAGGTAGGGCCACTGATTTTCTCATTTTAGGATAGGATATGACTCACTTTATCATTGCTATTTGGGTGGATTCTAGACTAAAAGGGCTTCCATAGAGTCATAAACACCCAAATCCAAGTTCTTGGCGAAGGAGTTATTCATAGCCAAATCATGAAAAATCAGCACACTGCAGTACTGCAGCAGCAGGTAGGGCCACTGATTTTCTTCATTTTAGGATAGAATATGACCTCAATTTTATTTGCTATATTTGGGTGATTCTAGACTCAACGGGCTTTCCATAGAGTCATAGAACACCCAAACCAAGTTCTTAAGTGAAGGAGTTATGCATAGCTTCAAATCATGAAAAATCAGCACACTGCAGTACTATGGCAGCAGGTAGGGCCACTGATTTTCTTCATTTTAGGATAGGATATGACCTCAATTTTTATCGGGAACTATATTTGGGTGATTCTAGACTCAACGGGCTTTCCATAGAGTCATATAACACCCAAATCCAAGTTCTTATGAAGAGTTACAGATAAACAAATCATGAAAAATCAGTATATCAGTAAATTGCAGCAGCAGGTAGGGCCAATTGATTTTCTCTTCATTTTAGGATAGGATATGACCTCAATTTTTTCGTGTTATATTTGGGTGGATTCTAGACTCAATGGGCTTTCCATAGAGTCATAGAACACCCAAATCCAAGTTCTTATGAAGGAGTTATGCATGTTTCAAATCATGAAAAAATCAGCACACTGCAGTAATTGCAGCAGCAGGTAGGGCCACTGATTTTCATTTTAGGATAGGATATGACCTCAATTTTTATCAAGCTATATTTGGGTGGATTCTAGACTCAAAGGGCTTTCCATAGAGTCATAGAACACCCAAATCCAAGTTCTTATGAAGGAGTTATGCATGTTTTCAAATCATGAAAAAAATCAGCACACTGCAGTACTGCAGCAGCAGGTAGGCCACTGATTTTTCATTTTAGGATAGGATATGACCTCACTTTATCAAGATATATTGGGTGGATTCTAGACTAAAGGGTTTCCATAGAGCCATGAACACCCAAATCTAAGTTCTTATGAAGGAGTTATGCATGTTTAAATCATGAAGAAAATCAGCACTAACAGAATTTCCGCAGCAGCAGGGCCACTGATTTTCTTCATTTTCGGATAGGATATTACCTCATAATTGCATCGTTACATATGGAAGGATTCTACACTCAAGGGGCTTTTCATAGAGTCATAGAACACCCAAATCCAAGTTCTAATGAAGGAGTTATGCATGTTTCAAATCATGAAGAAAATCAGCACACTGCAGTAATTGTAGCAGCAAGGCCGCTGATTTTTTTCATTTTAGGATTGATATGACCTCACTACGCTGCAAAGTTATATAAGGGTGGATTCCTAGACTCAAAGGGCTTTCCATAGAGTCTAGAACACCCAATTCCAAGTTCTAATGAAGGAGTTAAGTGCATGTTTCAAATCATGAAGAAAATCAGCACATCAAGAGTAATTGCAAAGCAGTTGAGGCCACTCGATTACATATGCATGGTTATATATGCATTTCTTGACTCATAAATAACAAAGGTCAAGGATAATTAATTTTACCAGATATTGTGGAGTGGAAATAATTATGTTTTTGGTAGTACTCAAAACTTCAGCAATTTACACAAAGTGAAACCGGAGCATTTGTGTGGCACGACATTGCACTAAAGCAATTGCCCATTCTCGATATGGACGCAGCTTTTTAAAAATACACAAAGCCAACTACTCAAATAACAAATTCAAGTGCATGATCATGTTTGCATATATCTAGTGCAGGTATATAAATGGCCCATTCTTGTTCAAGGAAAAGAAATATTGAATGATACTTGGGAGCCGAGCCAAATAAACAAGCTGTAAGAGAGAAACTTACCTGGGTTGTCTTCAACAAAGCCAAGCCTTGAATACCAGAAGTCACGCCGCAAAGTTCGGATTTCTCCACTACTCGTTGTATGTGCCTCGCATCCAAGCTTTCTAAATCCTTAAACAGAGGAATGACTAAACTCAATACCATTTAGAGCATATGCCTCACCTCAACCAACAAATGCACTAGGAATGACTAAGTAACAACATTCTCAATATCGAATCGCTGGAAATCTTATTCTATGTAACCTGCCAGATATCTAAAAATTCTGCCAATTTCATTTCAATTCCAATGAAAAGGCACAAAGAAAAGTTGGAAATCAACAAGCAGAATAACGATGAATGCATCAAAACAACCTATTTGTGTTAATAAAGTCTACCAAAAATTCACATCTGGAGGAACATGGGATATTAGGTGTGTATGGACAAGTCTAAAAGAATGACACATCAAATCCTTCCACGCCAATCAAGAAATAAAATGAAATTCTCACTTAAATATTCAAACTGTAGCCCGAATTGACTCAATCTCCGTATCACTACAAATTCCAAAATCATTCTAGTGAAAGAACAAAAAGAAAAAATTCAGCGAATATTACACTTTTTTAAACTTAATGTTACCTCAAAGTGAAACATTCTACCAACCGCTAAGAATCATCGTCTAATGCTTAAATTACGATATGTTGCTTACTCCATTTTGTCCCTAATCACCATTTTAGAACAGGGTAATAATTCTTTTCCTAATGTAACAAGCGTTATTCTTCTTAATTAGAGTGGAGATCAATTATAATGTAAAGTAAGTGCAAAACCAAGGTCAGAACACAATATATTGAAAGCATACAAGGACAAACAAAAAAAAAGCCAACTATAGTAGCTACAACTCTTATTTTAAGAAGAAGAGACTAAACTAATCTATAAGATAAATTCAAGTTGGCCTTTTCTCGTCCATATCCTAAAGACGAACTCTTGAGACCATACATGCATATAAGTTGCGAGGGAATCCTAAAGACCTTAGATAGCACACGCCACCTCAAAAAGTTCTTTGATTTTTTTCTCCTCCCAACCTGCTCATAAATTTAGAGGAAACTCCAACCGAGCCATTCGGATGAGAATGCCTTTTCCCCGCTTAAGAAAAAGAAAAAGAAGAAAGCACCTACAACTTAATCAGATTCTTAAACATTTTGCATTCAAATTGGTGCTTATCAGCCACTTCTAGAGACAATGGTCTTCAAGTAACATAAATAAAACATAAATAAAATTAAATATAGAAGAAATTAATAGTCCATGAGTAAAGCATTTTGAAGAAATTTCTGGACCACCCAGAAACCCGGCACTTAATGACTGAACCAGCAATGGTTATTATGAAACTATATGATATGGGTTCTTTTAGGTTTTCAGCTCCTACACTTCTTTATCATATCTCATGAACCCACTCCTCATCTTTCTTTTTTCTGGTTCTCCCTATTGAAATTTGCATCTTTTTTTTTTATAATCAGGATGTTCGGGCCAAATGACATATAATTTTATAATAAAGGGTTTAACACAAGGAAGCGTGTCTACATCTTCAATCACAAAACTCAAATCTAATAAGGGCTCATAAGGTTGGAAATATTCACAATTGCAGCATCGAAGTTGATAATTAAATGCCGAGGTTAAGAAACCATTAATGTGATTCTACACTGAAACTCATTGAAACTAACATCAAGCCTATATTGGTATTCAAAGAAAGTGATGTTAGAAAGTGAATTGGTGTTAGTTTCCCAAGTCCAACCGTCATTAGAGACGACCACCAAAAAATATGTTGCACTGCCGTCATCCGGGAAGAATTTCATCCCGCTGATTCATCATAAAATTATCAAGTCTAATTTTAAATGTGCACCGCAAGAATTCATGGTTACCTTCCTCACTGCATCGAAATAAGATGAAATCTCCGTAATTTAAAAGTTAAGAGTCACAAGAAAGGATGTGCCTTGTACCTCCAGCATTGGAAATCTCAAACGGATCTTAAAAACAAGTATAAATGTAATACGAAAGATTAAAATCACAATCCCATCGGGGTCAGTTGAGAGAAGGTCACACAAAGCATATGAAAAAAATGATTCAAACCTAATGCTTTATGTTCTAAAAAATTAAATAGCTATATAATTGTAGTAATAAGTGATTTTTATATATATATATATAATTGTAGTAATAAGTCCTCTGTGTCGTAGCTATATAATTGCTTATGTTGGAATGCTAACACATGGTTCCAAGTAAGTTACGTGTCTTTGTATCCGGCAAGGTGTAGGACACACTCAATGACCTCTTTAGTCGGGACTCATAATGTGGAAAATTCGCTTTGTGACAATGAGTCGAGTATTCTCAGAATTTGCAAGCCTGATGGTTCAACTCTTTTGTTTTAAAATATCTTTCCACTTTTGTACAAAGAACACTTTAATGGGTATTATCAAAATCATTCTATTTCTCTGCCTTATTTGTTTTTCTTTGTCATCATATATATATATATATATATATATATATATATATATATATATATATATATATATATATAAAAATTATATTAAAGGAAATGTTTTTGAAAAATCTCAAAAGAAATCGAAATCAAATATAATTAAAAGTATTTAGAATGTACACAATATAAAACTGAATTTTCGAGATGAACTAGACCAGATAATTTATTACTACAGCTATAAAAAATAAAATAAAATAATTATATAAAGTTAATGGCAAAGTAAACTCATAAAGTGACCCGAGAGGACTCGACCGTGACCACGAGTTAAACCCCAATGCAATGCCTAGACTTAACTGAAAGTACCGTGGTTATTGAAATTTGCATCTTAAGAAACGATATTAACTAGCTTTTTGAGTACACACTGATTTTTTTCAGCTTAATTGATCTAATATTACATTTTCTCTAGTTGTTATAAATAATAATTACTATATCGATGGTGCGGATGAAAAATCAGTAGTTGAAAATAATGACCTAAGTCCTTTCTATGGGTTAATAAGCAGCCCAGCTTCAAAAATATTGGCAAATAAATAACTAAAGCAAACATGCACAAATGTAACATTTACCGAAATAGTAATACACCACAAATATGTTAAATTCTCATCTATCCAAGGAACTCAAGGCGCTTCAAGCACGCCAACCTTCTTCTTTGCTTTCCTATAGTAGACATTCCAAGTAGTTAAAACAACCTTAACTAAAAACCTAAAATGAAAATGCACTTAAATGGAAACAGGTTGAATAAAATGGAGAAATTGCTAACGCACCCTCTTATCCTCTAAGCTACCTTGCTTTAAAGCCAATTCCTACAGCCAGGAGTTAAATAGGAAATACTTCCTCCGCTAACTTGCATTCATGGAAAGATGTAGTTGAATATAATGCTTTTCTTTTTCTTTGATAGGTAAAATGTAATGTGGTTTAGTCATAAAATATGCTTTGAAAAACAAAAGAAATACTAATAAAATGCTATCACTAATAGCTTTTTAACAAGAAATTCTATCACCGATATGCCATGTAATTTTAGTGATAGAATGAATGCACTAGGAGTAAGGTGTTCTATGATTGGCCAAAGTCCAAGGCAAAATATTTAAGTAAATACAAAGCTGCTCAGCTATTTAGCATGGCAGATTGATTCAATCGATTCAAGCAAGTGTACATGACATTACATAAATAAAGAAATCATGATAGCATTAAAAGAACCTAACTTATAGCCAATTTCCCAAACACCCATCGACCATCTCCAAATTCTCTTATACTTCTATTGATCTGGGTTAATAAACAAACATCATAACTCTTGTGCTCCCATTTTCCTCGAAGCCGGAACCAAACAAATGGACTGAAGCACGGCATTTCACCCGTTCGAGACCGCCTGGATATTATTCCCATGCGCCATGAAAACCCAAATAGGCGTAGTGGCAAAGCTCCAAAAGCCGACGGTTCAGTTGAGCTTCAATACGCAGCCACAAGTAGTGGACACTAACCCATTTATGAACCATGAAATAGAAGTAAAAGAATGAAAGAAAAGAAATGAAAAGAGGTAAGCTTAAAGTATATAGTGTTGATTATGAGAGGAGGTGGGCATCGTGGTGGTGGTGGTCTCAAACATCAAGTATAGAACCGTGAAACAAGAAAATTGGCTAAATAAAAGAGGTAACTCAAATATGGTTCATTATCATCCCCAACACATTAGCCTAAGGTTAAAATCAGGTTACCAACATCTAATCAAGGGAAAAACCTTAAACAAAACCAGAAAACAAGGGAGGAACCGAGCCAAGGTTTGGGCTAATAACTAACCAAACGTAAAATCCAAAACACAAAGATACCCAATAAAGAACCGAAATGAGTGGAACAAACGGGGCAGTAAAGACTTAATAATATGAAGAAATAGGGTTCGGGTTATAGGCAAAACAAGGCGAACTCAAGCAAAGAAAAACAGTGCGAACTCAAGCCCAGCCGCGGATTATCGAAAGCAAGGATGGACAAGGATCGAAAACTTACAGATCGGCGGGAGAAACTATCGACCATTTACCGTAATTACATATTTGGTCGGTAATTAAAAATTTTGATTTGATCACCAATTTTGTTGTTAATTATTTGGTCTTTAATCGTCGGAATTGGTCGGTAATTATCGAGCCATTTCATCGGACCAAATAATTGGTCGGGTATCACTGTGTTAAAATTTTTCGTTGGTCGCCCGCTTACCACCATTTTCATGTAAATTTATTTTGGTCGCTAATTGGCTCAGATTTTCGCGCCATTTCCCGCCAATTTACGTATTTCACCTCTGGCGACCAAAATTATTTGGTCGGTAATTATGTACGGTATTTGGTCTGAAAATTGGTCGAAATTTATTTTTGACCAAACCCTTTTTGGTCTCTAAATGGTCGTGATTTGTCAGCACCACGACCAATTTTAGTCGGTAATTGGCCTAACTGCTATTTTTAGTGAGTGCACGGTACCACAAGTTATTCATATTCCACTTTGGCATATAATCTTATAATCCTATGACATTTATATCCCATTTTGACAAATTACAAATTTACCCTTGCTTATTTCCGGGTTTTCGAAATTTTCACGTTTTGAATTTAAATTGCGAAAAATTTAACTATACCCAAAATATTCTATAAATTACGTCGAAAAAACGACTATGGTATATTTTGGGGTGTTACAACTTGAACATGTTGATATGTATGAAGAAATAATTTTGCCTCTTTGGCAAAATACATTGTTAATGCATTATAGGATACTTAATATGTTAGATATATATAAAGAAATTTATAGTAGAATTAGATTTAAATAAGGAGAATGAGGCTGCAAATGTTCCCAACTTATTATATATTCAGGTCGATTGGTGATCGGATTTAGCAAGAATGGTGCTATGACTGTTTTGGCTGAACTCCTTAATAGTGCTACGACACTCGCTAGTGCTTCACACTCCTAATTATGCTATGACACTCTTGTATCAGGATCGTACAATGGTACCTACCTGATCGCGGTAATTTGTTATTCATTCTTACTGTCTATGCAGACAAACAATAATATGAAAAGTACATGAATTTATGAAAATAAAAATTTATGATGCATCATCATACTTCTGTACTGTATTGTACCCTCGGGTGCTTTCTGTTTCGAATTGTATCATATGTACTCCTACGGGAGAGATAAATATGATGACCCGCAAATGATACGTACATGTATATATATATATATATATATATATATATATATATATATATATATATATATATATATATATAGAGATATATATATATATATATATATATGAACCCTGATATAAGAAATGGTTAAATGTAATTATCAATAATATTGCATGCTTTGTTTACTATATATTTGAGAATAGTTATAAGTGGTTTTGTTTTTATATTTTCCTTTATTGCTTATAAGTTTAGCAATGTGGTCGTTAATCCATGTAGGTGCTGAAGAAGTTGTTAGGGACATCCCGCATTCATCATCTTTGTAGGACCTTATTCTTTTTGTAATAGAAGTGGTTATGTAATTTTTTTTGTTATAGTGAAACTTGTATTGATACACTTATTTTTTTTTAGACTCAAGCATATGTACATGACTTTTTAAACACCACTATGATGATAGTTTTACTTGTTATATTTGTAGTCTCTCAATTTTATAATTCACTTTTATGTATGATTATGTCATTTTTGACTTTTTGGTTGAGTTGTTCTCAATTATTTGTCAAAGTGCAAGCTTATAGTCTTAACTCGTGTGGCATCCCTTACTTGCTATAGTTACAGGTAGGGGCGCATTATTTGAACAAACAAGAACAAGAAGTTAAGAGCTAGATAAGAAGGAGAGTAGAGGTGAAAAGAGAAGCATGTCATTTGAGGGAGGATAATGAGATGGAAGATAATGTGATGGAGGGTAATGATTAGAGTAAAATGTGACGAGGGTAATGAGTTGTGAGGATAAGAAGGAGGGGCTTATTATGCATATGAAGGGCAAGGCAAGGGCAAGAAGGTGGTATCTTTCTAATGATTGTGTTTTGTAACTTTCATTATGTTTGTAATATAATAAACATGTTATTAATCTATTATTTTAATGTATGTCAGTTGAGAGGGATGTGCATGAAGATTGTAATGCTCATAGTGATTGCCTCAATGACCGACATAATAGATTGATGAAGCTGGTTGTTTGATAGCCTCGAGCATCGATAAAGAAGACCTATTTCATGAAGGAAAAATAAGAAAAGAGATGTCTATAATACAAGAATTGACTGCGCTATACTAAAGTTTAAGGTTGAACAGATTTCAAGATGTTGTGAGTGCAAGTTAGTTGATAGGAAGTGGGATATCTATAATGGATACAACGCTTGGTTTAAAGTGCAAAGAAGAAAAACATTAGATGGGTCCGCCGCTAAAGGGATGGGAGTGGAGATTGTATGGTAGTTTGTTGTCACATGAGCATACGTTTGTCATTAAAACTTTGATTGATAAACACACTTGTTATAGGGTCCATCATAATTTCCATGTATATGATGGTTGTTTATTTGTAGCATGTTTAATGGTTGTTTATTGGTAGCATAACTTATAAAACTCATGTAATGTCTTTTCATTTTACTGTTTAGACAGGTTAACACCGAGTTCATTGCAAATGAGTTTTGATGTCCAAATTCAAGAGAAATCCATTTTTCCCAGTTAAAGACACATATGTAAAGATACTTGAGAAATATGGAGCATTGAGCTTATTAATTGAATAGTGTTATAGAGCTAGAATGTTAGCTCATAACATGCTAAAAGGCACACTAGAGTAGTATTATGTCAAGGTTAGGAGTTATTTGTGTAACACCCTAAAAATACCCTAGTATTTTTATGATATATATATTTTTTTATTATGTGTTTAGGGTATAAAATAAAGTAAATGAAGATTTTTTTGGAATTTAAATCCTAAGAACGAAAAAATATATATACAACCCGGAGTTTACCCAAGTGTAAAGGGCAAATTTGGAATTTGTAAAATGAGGACCTAAGGGCCAAAAATAGAATAAGTTTAAATGCTAATGTGAGTTAAATGAAGTGAAATAGAAGACTTAAATGTCAAAAAATGAGAAATGGGACTTATTTTGAAAGCTAAAGAATAGGAAACCAAACAAGGCCTTAACCATTAAATGAGATTAAGACCAAATGTGGTCTAAGATAAGGCACATTTGTGCATTTTCATTCTTGGAGAGCAAAGGGAGAGAAAGGAGAGCTAGGGTCGAGAGAAGACTAAGGTTTTGGTGGGACTTTCCCATTTATGGTGTTTCCAAGTGATCAAGAAGAAGAAGGAAAGCTTGGTGTTGAAGAATCAAGAGATTCAAAGGTAAGAAAAACTAAACCCTAACCCCTTTTCAGGTTGTCAGAAAACCCCAAATGTGGATAAAGGTGTTTTTTATTGGTTGTAAATGAGTTTTGGTATTGGTTTGGATTGGTTTGGAGGAGTGTTTGTAAAAAGGAAATGTTTGGTTTTCAAAGGGAATGCTGTCAAAAATTTGTCAAAACCTCTGTTCTTTTTTTTGCTATAGATTAAGTTATAATCAACCAAATGAAGTGATTCGAATTGGTAAAGAACCATAAGTGATAGAGTTACAAATGTATAGAAGGGACTAGGAGCAAATTGCAGCACTAAGGCTCCTGAAAATGGGCTTAAAGGTGAGTTTCGGGTAACTCATGGGTATGCCTTGTTTTGGGAGTAATTGTGGTGTTTTGTCATAAAATGAGTTTCACTCATCCAATTTGAGTGATTCAAAATTCTGGATAAACTATACTTCTAGGGAAATAATTTACTTGAAGGAATTGTAAGCAATTTGTAACCCCAAAGTGCCCAAAAATCTGTCAAAGTGGAGCTATGTGCAGATTCTGTTTTGCAAATTAGAGTAGTCTAGATGTTAAAGTTAAAAATTGTACCAATTGGTTTATAATCTGATTTTGGGTGCTTGAGGGTTGGTTAGGCCTTGGTCTAAGCTAATCAAATCAATTTTTGAAGTTAATTATGGACAACATTAGGATTTTTTTTGGTGACACGTTTTAAAGGTACTGCTGTCTGAAAAAAAAAAATAGCATGTTTTGCCTTGTTTGTATTATGTGGTTGAGGGCCTTAGAGAAGGAATTTTAAATTGAACATTTTCTAGAGATGCATTGATATATAAATAATTAAACTAGAAAGTTTCATAAATTTGAAGACTCGTTTGAATAATTTTTAGGTAATAAAGTCCAAGAGTACAAAACTGAAAATAACGGTCCTTGCATGTGGTGTTAAGGGTTGCTCGAGGCTTTGACTTAATCTTCCTTTTTTTAGGGATGGTTTAGCTGGATCAAGAGTAAAAGGTAAAAGAAAGTAAAAGGTGTGTGTGGTGAAAAAAGGTGTGTCATGGCAAGGATTATAAGGCAGGAACATTTTTTAGTATTTTGGTTATGTGATGACAAAGTTTGGGAAACTAACAATCACACTGTGCCATTCAACACTGGGTTAGATTAAGAATATGATATTAAGCTCCGAAAATCAACCCTAACCAAAATCACTAGCACGCACGAATAATATTGTTCTTTAATTGTATTGGAATAGGGGCTAACGAGGAGGAAAATCCAAACTAAGATCAAGTGATCAGAGGATTGGAATCAAAGTGCAAAGCTTTTGGTTTGTTCTACACCTTCTCTCATTATTTGAATCTTGATCGGAGTGAATCATGCATGCATTCCAGTACAATTTCTATGTGTTTTTATAGCTCAACTTGCATGATTCACATTCATATTCACTAATATTGCGCTAATCCCCCATACTATAATGTTTTATAGGACATGTCGATATTAGGATAAAAAAGGAAGCTAAACAATAGCATAAAAGAATCGAAGCAAAGAAGCACAAAGAAGTGTAGCAATGGAAGCCTCGGGTAAGCAGCGAGGCACTCCATGTTGCGGCGTAGCACCTCGCAGCAGCATGGAGGCCTTCGTTGCAGTGAACCTGAAGGCCAGATTCTGATAGCCTCACGCCGCAGTGAAGGGAGCTTCGTCGCATAACGTGGTCTCCTTTTCCAAAACAAGAGCACTAAAAGTTCTGATTTCTTAGGCCATTAATGGGCTCAAATTCCAAGGTATAAAGAGGAAGCAATTTCGAGGCAGAAGGGGGGATTGGAGATAGACTGAAGACAAGGAGATACGGATAGAGAGAGCTTGGCGAAGACAGATTCCGAGAGATCGCGAAGACGACTTCTTCTGTATTTCTTTCCTTAATTCGTTTAAGGCTAAAAATCTTTCAGTCTGTAATGAAAATCAATATGAACTAACTTTTCTCTCTAGGGTTTTGTCAACCCTAACTGCATTGAAATGGATTAATACTTTAACTGTGGTTTATTTAATATCGATATGAAATTCTATGGTTGTTTTACTCCTGAATTTAATCACATGTTATTATTTGGCTAATTATGGCATGCTAATGCTAGGAGTCTGATATCGAGAGATGATGACTTGTAGGGACATGGGTAAAGCAACGCTTAGTCAATCAGGGAATAGAGATATTCCATATTCCAAGCATGGCATTAAGGTCATACATTCATGCATCCTCGGAGTCAAGGGTCAAGATGAGATGCAATACATTCCCACTAGCGAGATGCCAGCGCGCGCTATATCTCGAGAAAAAATAGCTTGTAGGCAAGATCAACCCTCTAACATAAATCATATCGAATATTAAATAAATGCACTAGCTAGGTTAAAATCCATCAGGTGTGGTAGGCAAAGGAAAAACCCTAGTTTCCTCATCATTACCTTAAATTGAATTTTTAATATTGGGTTTTCTCTAAATCAGTTAGTTTAGCCATAATTCACTATAGGACCAAATCCAAATATTGTCTAAATCACCGAGTCAGTATTCAACACGCTTCTCTTCATGGGAACGACACTTGACTAGCCACTACATTGCGTGAACTCGATGCATATACTTGCACGCACGACTCTGCATTTTTTACCAATTTTTACACGCTCACTATCAGCCCGTCAAGTTTTTGGCGCCGTTGCCGAGGAGAAGTTTAGTGTTGATATTGACAAATCGTTCCATAGTTTGTACTTTGGATCAATTTTATTTTATTTTGTTCTTTTTTACTTATTAATTTTTTTTTTATTCTTCATTTTAGGTATTGTGCCTTATTTCATATATGTTGTGACTTGGTCTCGACTCCATACTTGTGATTTCAGGAAAGCAATTAGTGTGCATGCAAAGACAAGATCGTAGGGAATTACCTATCTTATCTTTGAACTAGAACGACATTGGCATCGACACAGAGAAGCACGTGCAACCCAATTTGAAATCATGTAATCAAGAGGATGAAGGGACAGCCTAAGAAATGAATGAACCACGTGGACTTAATGACAAATTAATGAGATTAGGCCACCCGGCTGTTTGTACAGCTTGATAATCCTCATATGTTACTTGAGGAGTTCGCTTTGCCACCTACAGTTGTTCAGTCATCTATACGAAGACCACCCATTCAAGAGAACAACTTTGAACTGAAAGGAGTAACTCTACTAATGCACCACAATATACAGTTTCATGGGTTGCCTAGTGAGAATCCGAATGCACATTTGACTAGTTTTATTGAAGTCTGCGACATAGTCAAGTATAATGGAGTAGCAAAAGAAGCTCTCATATTGCGCCTGTTCCCACTGTCACTTAGCAACCGAGCTAAGCATTGGTTGACTAGCCAACCACTAGATTCCATTACCTCATGGAATGACTTAGTGCAAAAATTTCTAACCAAAATTTTCCCACCAACAAAGATCGCACAATTGGTGCAAGAAATTAACACATTCAAACAATTTGAGGGGGAGAAATTGGCCAAGGCATGGGAGAGATTTCATGAGTTACTAAGGAGATGCCCACATCACAAGTTGACTGTGATGCAGTGCACATGTTTTATAACTAAGGCTTTATCTTAATAGATAATCATTGATGCCTCAAAGAGGGTTCCCGATGAAAAACTACATATCAAGCTTATGAAATATTAGAAGATACAACCACTAATTCTAATCAATGGCCTCGAGATAGATTAGCACCTAGGAAGCACTTACAGAGCAAATACGTATGCTCAAGAATCTCCGTAAACCATGCCGCATAGTTAACTAAATGTACCATAAATCGCAAAAGGAAGAAGGTACAAAGGAATGCGATTCGTAATAATCCTAGGAGATTCGCGATTCGTGGAGGACAACATAAGATTGCGGCTGCCAACGATGATGACAAGAGAGCAAGCACAGATTTGAATCAAAGATAATCAAACAAAGCAGGATGTGATGTGGAGGTAATACATATCGCAACGTACCAGAGTCGACCGTGACTAGGCTAGGGTTGAGAGGTAACCGACTCAATCGTGAGTAATTAGAATTATGGCCGAGGAACAACCGTAATAGTATGCCACCACTTCCAGCGAGCAAGCCAATTCGAGAAACTGATTGGAAGAAGCCTACCATACGATGATTTATAACACATTTATCAATGAGACGTAAGGTCATTATTCCAAAATCAGGCTCACTGCCTACAAAACTAATCCACCCAGCTCAGAATCAAGGGGCCCAACTCAAAAACCTGGAAGTGCAAATAGGTCAAATGGCCACATTGTTGACTAAGAGGCAGCAACCTAGCAACTCAAAGGTGAACCCGAGACAAGATGGTAATGAACATGTTAAAGTTGTCACATTGAGAAGTGGCGTAGAATTCAGCAAGATCTGTAAGGCCCACCAAAGGATAGAGAGGTAGAAATTGAGGAAGTAACCTGCACTCAAGCAGTAATGACAAGCTAGAAAGGAATGTACCCCAGAGAAAAGTCCGTGAAAGAAGAAACTGAGGCTAAGGACCGACCGACCACAACTGAACCCACTATCCCAATTCCGTACCCTCAACGCCTGAAGAAGAATAAATTGGATAAGCAATTCACTAAGTTTATGGAAGTGTTTAAGAAATTGCATATAAACATTTCATTTGCTGATGCGTTAGAACAGATGCTTAGTTATGTAAAATTCATGAAGGATATACTGTCAAAGAAAAGAAGACTATTGGATTTCGAGATAGTGAATCTCACCGAGGAATGCAAAGTACATCCTCGCAGGAACCGCCATAGAAGCCGAAGACCCAAGCAATTTTACTATTCCTTGTACTACTCCAGAACTCTATCTTTGAGAGGGTCAGACTCGGAAGCTATGATAAACCTCATGTCGTTATCCATATTCGTATTAACCCGATTGTGTGAAGCCTACCAACTACAAATACACTCCAGCTTAGTAGACAGTCATTGAAATTAGTCCTGCAGTGGGGTGAAAGAAATACCCATGGAAGAGTGGACAAGTTTATCTTCCCGACAGATTTACTGTTTACATGGAAGTTAAGATAAAGAAATACCTATATTACTGGTAGACATTTTCGCTTATTGGCAAGGCAATGATTGATGAGAGTTGAAATTGAGAGGCAGTGATGACGAGGTCGGGTTCAATGTTTCGAGGCTATGAGACACCAAATAGAGAGGAAAGCATGCTTCATGATAGAGACTGTAGAAGGCTATAAAGTATCTGTACCAAAGTGGTCCTATCACCTCGAGGCTAGCCTAGTATAGAGAGAATCAGAAGAACTGGGAGAAGAGGTCAAAGAGTATGTGAAATGGATTGACTCCTTTCAGCCTAATAGAAGGAAATACTATGAACCACTAGGTGAAATTGCTCAAACGTCAGTGCCATCCTTCGAACAACCACCCAAGATGGAACAGCCACTACCAAATATTTCGAGGTATGCTTATCTCTGGGACGCCCACATTACCAAAGGATTATTTCCAAAGATCCCCGATGTGCCAAAGAGAAGAAGATAAGTTATCGAGTAATTTAGGGGATCACAAGGATGCGCTTGGTTGGTCTCTCGAAGGTTTAAAGGGGATTCGCTCCTTCTATGTGTATGCATCGACCTGTTAGGAAGATGGTCATAAGCCTTCAAAGGGAAGCACAGAGGAGACTCCGAACTAACCATGAAAGAAGTAGTTTGCAAGGAAGTACTGAAGTGGCTAGATGCCGGGGTAATTTATCCTATTTCCGACAAAGGCATGGTGAGCTGGCATGTCAGGTCAAAAGAGAGGAACAACAAAGGATAAAGATAGAGAATAATATATGGCTACCTTCCGCATCAATACTGTGTTGAGAATTTGCATTGATCATCGAAATTGAATAAGGCTACCCGAAAAGACCACTTTCCACTGCCATTTATAGATCAAATGTTAGATAGGCTGGCAGGGCATGAATATTATCGCTTTCTGATGGGTATTTCATTACAATCAGATCTTATAGCCCCAAAGAGGATAAGAGAAGACAACCTTCACTTCGTTCTTATGGTACATTCGCATTTAGGCGAATGCCCTTTGGACTGTAATGCACGTGGGTACATTTCAAATAATGTATGATGGCCATATTCTCATATATGGTTGAAAAGACAATTGAGGTGTTCATGGACGACTTTTTAGTTTTGGGGAACTCCTTTGACAATTGTCTGGAAAACCTGAGGTCGGTGCTTGCTAGATGTAAAAAGACCAATCTTGTGCTGAATTAGGAGAAGTGCCACTTTATGGTACAGGAAGGCATAGTACTTGGGCACCAAATTTCTACAAGAGGAATAGAGGTCGATAAAGCTAAGATTGAGGTAATTGAGAAACTACCTCCACCATCACGCAAAGGGGATGGGGCAGCTTTTAGACACATGTGCTCTATAGGCGATTCATAAAAGATTTCTCCCGGATTGCATAGTTTGCTAGTTTAGGGGACATCATTTGATTTTGATGAGGAGTTTGTGCAAGCTTTTTCAATCTTGAAAGATAAATTGGTATTGGCCCCCATCGTGGTAACACTATATTGGGACCTCCCGTTTGAGCTAATGTGCAGCGTCAGTGACTATGCGATCAGAGAAGTGCTGGGACATAAAAGAGACAGGATATTCCAAGTGATTCACTATGCTTACCGTACTTTGAATGATGCCCAGCTGAACTATGCCACCACTTCGAAAAGGAGCTTATTGGCCATCATACTTTTGATAAATTTAGGCCCTACTTGATTGGCAACAAGGTAATAGTGCACACTGACCACTCGACCATTAAGTACCTAATGACTAAAAAGGATGCAAAATCGAGACTAATACGGTGGGTGCTCCTATTGCAAGAATTTAACCTAGAAATCAAGGACAAGAAGGGAACAGAGAACATAGTTGCAGACCATCTGTCACGATTGGAAGGGCCTAGATACGAGGTAAAGGTTAACGATGATTTCCCATATGAGCAACTTTTAGCAATTGGTGACACAAAGACCATTCCATGGTTTACCGACTATGTGAATTACCTAGTGGCCAAGGTTATCCTGCCCAATTTTACCTACCAATAGAAGAAGAGGTTCTTTGCACATTTGAAGCACTACTACTGGGAAGAGCCTATCTTGTACAAACATTGTGTGGATCAAGTGATAAGGCGATGTGTACCGGAAGATGAAATGGGTAGTATTCTAACTCACTGCCATAGGGACACTTTGGAGGCCAAAGGACAACAGCAAAGGTACTACAATCAGGTTTCTATTGGCCTAGCTTGTTCAAGGATGCGACTTGTAAATTGTATCTACCTGGTGGATATGCCAAAGAGGGCGATTTCCAAACGGGATGAACTACCTCGCCATTCAATAACTTGTATATTCTCTCACTGTGGACTACGCCTAAATGGGTGTGAGGTACACCGACACGCACGAATAATGCCGCAGGGTAGTCAAGTTCCTTCACCATGTACATTCACACTTGGGCTCGCACCCACGTTACTGATCACTATGGTCAGACTCACTTCCGCAAGCTAGTTGATAAGGTCTTGCAAAAATATGGTGTGTGGCATCGAACTTCACTTGCCTACCACCCGTAGGGAAATGGACAAGTCGAGGTGTTGAATTGGGAGACAAAGTCCATTTTGGAGAAAACAGTCAGTAGTTCAAGGAAAGATTGGTCAAAGAAGATTGATGATGCACTTTGGGCATACAGGACAGCATTTAAAACCCCCATTGGGTATGTCGCCATTCCGACTAGTCTATGGGAAAGCCTGCCATTTTCCAATGGAATTAGAACTAAGCTTCTGAACATGAATAGTAAGGTAGCCAGAGAGAAGTGGATGCTACAACTGAGTGAATTAGATGAATTCTGCAATGAGACCTATGAGAATGCTTGAATCTATAAGGAGAAGACGAAAGCTTGGCATGACAAGCATATTGTAAGGAAAGAGCTTGAGTCGGGTCAACAAGTCTTGTTGTTCAATTCTAGACTGAAACTCTTCCCTGATAAGTTGAAGTCAAAATGGTCAGGTCCATTCACAATGGTTCAAGTATTTCCCTATGGAGGTGTTGAGATAATGCATCCAGAGAAGGGACAATTCAAAGTCAATGCCTAACAATTGAAACCGTATTTTAGAGGAGAATTCCATGCAGGAAGACAGGACACCATCCTGGGCACACCCGATGGGTGACAAAGAAGGGTGTGGGATCACCACCAGCCTAAATATTATTTCCATCAAATGTTGTACATTGTAGGAATGTCGAGCTAACGACGTTAAACATAGCGCTTCTTGGGAGGCAACCCAAGTATTGTGAGATCCCCTTCTCCTTCGAACTAGCATTATTTTCGGTCTTTTCAATTGCTTTTTAGTACAATTTTTATTTTGGAATTCCTACTTTTGTTTGTTTTTAATGAGTTTGTGAGTTTTTCAGGGATACCAAAGGGTGCAAGCACAATCACTAAGGGATTTACATGTTCATTAGAGTGTGAGAGGACCAAATTCGTGTTTTAAAAACTAGAAAAACCTTGTTCCATGCTTTCTCGGGTAATGTGAGTTGCGTGAACCTATGTGGTTTCATAGCAACATAAAATTTTTGATGTCTAACTTTTGGTATCGTATAAAGATAGAACTTTCACGCCGCGTCGCCTTCCACTTTCGTGACATGCGTAGCGGTTTCCTTATGCCGCTACGTAGACACGCTTCGATGCGGCGTAGCAGCGAATATTTTGAGCCTTATAAATTCCGCACGGCTTTTCATTTTTCCCTCCACATGAATTTTGGTTGCCTTTCCTCTTCCACTCTCATTTTCTTTGTTATTTTTGCAGATCCGCACCCCTAGATCGACCTCTATGGTTCCCAGGAAGTCCACCCTAGCCAAATGACAACGATCGAGCTCCACCTCGCGGGCGGCACCACCCTCCTAAGATCCACACGCCCGCTTTCTCGAGGCCGAGCAGACGATCACGAAGCCGTTGTTCAACCTTCGTCATTCCAAACGCGGTTTCCCCACCTCCAATGCATTCTTCAACTTCACTATCCAAAACCGCGGTTGGCAGACACTCTGTGCACCCCCTGTTCTTGGAGTGGCCCTGGTCGTGCGGGAGTTCCACTCCAATCTGCCTTTCAAGTTCAACACCACCGTCTCGCCCGAGGCGTGGGTCGATTCTTCTTGGTGCCCGTGCCATCATCCAGATCTTACCGCCATTGATGACGGCGCATGGAGTATAAGGCCCCATTTGCTAACACGCACTTATGAGCGCCGATGCATGAGCTCACTACCGCTTAGGGCATGGAAACGCCACCCACGACTCAGCGAAAGGATTTCACCACTCTTCATGCACTCCTCGCCACCCGTGGCCAAGGTCTGCATAATTTTATGTGTTAAAATCAAGCCTACTCCCGTGATCTTATAGTACACTATTTAAGGACAAGACGATCCTCCTCTACGCCATGACCAAAGGGTTCCAGTTCGACATCGGGTCCTTCATCGAGCGAGGGTTGATTGAGTCGACCCATGGGAGATGCACAGGGGCCTTGATGCACTCCTCACTCATTGATGGACAGGCTAACTGGCCGACAGGTCCCGATGTCGATTAATCGAGGAGCAAAGGAAGAACGCCTACCCATACCACTGCCTAAGGTGAAGTTCGGGAGCCCGGGCGATTCAGAGGAGGAGACCGATGAGGATGCTCCAGCAGCCACACCCAGTGTAGGCGACCCCGAGGACGGCGACCCTAAGGTCCCTCCAGCTCAACCCCACCCCGGAAGACCATATCTACGCCACCACACAGTTCGGGACGATATCGGGATGAGTCTCAGGAGCACTGTGTTGGCCTAAGTCAGGACATGGACGCTATCAGAGCCGAGATGGCCACCATTCGTGCCACCACCACCGCAATGATTCCTCGATGTACTTTTACCTTATTTTCATTATCGAGGATACCGTCGCCTTAAGTTCGGGGTGTACGGTGGGTATAGCTGCCGCTCAAGGTTATTTTGTTTATTTTTATGTTATTTTTTTTCCTTGCATGTTATAGGTTTTCGTCTGTTTTAGTTTGTTTTGGTTGTTTTAGTTTGTTTTAGCATGTTTAAAGACCGAGCCTTGTCCCTATGTACCAACATATTTTCATTTGGTAATATTATGAGATGGTGATTTCCATAATTGGTTTTAATTGTTCTTAGCCTTAGTTGACCATGATTACAAAAAGGAGAGTCATAGTAATTGCAGAAAGCCTGTGTTTCAATGAAATAGGGAACTCCAAGGTTGTTTGACAATCGAGACTGTATTGTATAAAGTTGAAAATAACTGTGTCTGGCCGTCCCTTTTAGATCTCAAGAAATCAATTCCCGAAGTAGGCTATCGCGCGCGCACACACACACGTGATCTTCGAGGTATGCTTTGACTCCAGACTCACCATGCAAGAGTTCTACAAACCTTAGGAAGTTAAACACTTAAGTGATGAGACACCTTAGAAAAAGAAGATCGCCTTTGAGCCCCAAATAATATATATATATATATATATATATATGTATAATAATAATAATAATAAAAGGACATGGTATGGTTTGGAATACATGGATCATCCAATCGGAATCCCGGGCACAGTCTGAGGGGCTTTTCAAAACCTAATGCCCTGAGCCAACTGGCCGAGAGCCATTGACTCCCATCAAGCACGCTACATGGGACAAGAGGATGGATGATTTGCCGCCTAGGACTCGAGGTTTGGCCGAGTGTTCAGGTGAAGTTCTAGGGAACTGAATGCCCGATGCCCTTAACCAACTGGCGGGGAGTCACCAATGGATCCCCGTTACAGGAACCCTCACCTAAAACCTCTTGATACTAGCACTCTTCCAAGTTTGTCTTAGAGTTAACCCCCAGACTATGCGGAAGTGAATAAACCGGGTGCTCTCATCCTTCTGTGTTAAGCTATTCCAAATAGGCAAGTTAGATTCAAGTTTGGGGGTACTGAAGTCGAACTATACATCGGAGATCACACTTTAACCGCACTTAGACTCCTTGGGAAAGTTTATTGAGCGCTAAAAAGAGGGTTGACCTACTTGGTCAACCGAGACTGAAACAATGTAGATTCTTGAAAGTTGAACTAGTTCATGTTGACCCCTTCTTGCTGGTATAATGTGTACTAGACCCATATTGTCAATGTTAGTTACGCTTTATTCTTGCATGCCCTAGTTAAAGTCTTTTCTTGCTTGGGGACAAGCAAGAAACTAAGTTTGGGGGTGTTGATCGTAGTGAATCATGCATGCATTCCAGTACAATTTCTATGTGTTTTTATAGCTCAACTTGCATGATTCACATTCATATTCACTAATATTGCGCTAAACCCCCATACTATAATGTTTTATAGGACATGTCGATATTGGGATAAAAAAGGAAGCTAAACAATAGCATAAAAGAACCGAAGCAAAGAAGCATAAAGAAGTGTAGCAATGGAAGCCTCGGTACGCAGTAGTGAGGCACTCCACGCTGCGGCGTAGCCCTTTGCAGCAGCGTGGAGGCCTTCGCTGCAGCGAACCTGAAGGCTAGATTCCTATAGCCTCGGGTACACCGCGGCAAAGGGAGCTTCCCCACGGCGTAGCGTGGTCTCCCTTTCCAAAACGGGAACACTAAAGTTCTCGATTTAGGCTATTTGGATGGCCCGATCGAGGTATAAAGAGGAATCAATTTCGAGGCAGAAGGGGGGATTGGAGACAGACTGAAGACAAGGAGATACGGATAGAGAGAGCTTGGTGGAGACGGATTTCGAGAGATCGCGAAGACGACTTCTTTTGTATTTCTTTCCTTAATTCGTTTAAGGTTGAAAATCTTTCAATCTGTAATGAAAATCACTATGAACTAACTTTTCTCTCTAGGGTTTTGTCAACCTAACCGCACCGTTATAGATTAATACTTTAATTGTAGTTTATTTAATATCTGATGAAATTTATGGTTGTTTTACACATGAATTTAATCACATGTTATTATTTGGCCAATTATGGCATGCTAATGCTATGAGTCTGATATCGAGAGATGATGACTCGTAGGGACATGGGTAAAGCAACATTTGGTCAATCAGGGAATAGAGATATCCCACATTCCAAGCGTGGCATTAGGGTTTGCACATTCATGCATCTCGGAGTCAAGGGGTCGAAGCAGATCGAGAGAGAATAGCTTGTAGGCAAGATCAACCCGCTAACATAAATCATACGAAATATTAAATAAATACACTATCTAGGTTAAAATCCATTAGGTGTGGTAGGCGAAGGCAAAACCCTAGTTTTCTCATCATTACCTTAAATTGAATTTTTAATATTGGGTTTTCTCTAAATCAGTTAGTTTAGCCATAATTCACTATAGGACCAGATCCAAATATTGTCTAGATCACCAAGTCAGTATTCAACATGCTTCTCTTCGTGGGAATGACACTTGACTAGCCATTACACTGCGTGAACTCGACGTGTATACTTGCGCACACGAGTCTGCATTTTCACCAATTTTTACACCCTTACTATTAGCCCGTCAAATCTCTATGTCCAAAATGTTTGAATTGCATGTTGAATTGTTTTAAATTGATTTGATGCAAATAAATTGTGAAATGAATTGCAAGTTAATTTAAGTTAAGAAATTTGAGAAATTGATTAATTGTGAAATGAATGACATGAAAATTGCATGAGTATTGAAATGATTTATTTGTATAAAAATACATACTATACTATAACATTCCTAAAAATGATTTGAATGCCCTTAATAGAATGTTAACTGTTAAATTCAGGTTAAGGATAAATTGGTGTACCAATAAGAGTCAAACAAACGTACTATTGTGGAATACTGATCCGTACACCAACCGAGTACATATTATATATATATATATATATATACACACACACATACTGGCTTGCAGCTCAGCTGGACCGTGCCGGTGATTTGTTATCCCGTGCATCGAAATCATAAGTTAAATTCGATAAGGGCTAAAATGCAAAATGATAATGAGATTGAAAAGTGGACGATTTGTGATTTGAATGATTTAGTGCATATGAAAATGCATAGCTTGAGATGACCAATGAATTGTAATTGATTTATTGAAAAGAAAAATATATAGATACGTATTGTATTGCATTGGTCATTAACAATTGGACAAAAGCATTGTTTTATAAATATTGCATGTTTCGATTTAAAATGAAATGAAGAGATAATTTCCATAGAACCACTAAGCATGAAAATGCTTAGCGTATTGTTTTTACCAATGCGCAGGTATCGAGTGGTTAACGGTGGGCCCCAAGATCAAGGAGCGCAAAGTCATCAAGAAAGTTGCGGAGTAAAAGTATATACTCCATCATATGCATCCATCCTATTTTTAAACAATTGATGTTTTGTGATCAAAAGAGTTAAACTCAAACGATTTTCAGATATTATTTCAATGGGCATGAAATGCCTTCATTGTAAATATATTTTGGTTAAATGTAAATTGTATGGGTCTACCGAAATGATTGAAAATGCTTCCGTAATTTTTGAAAAAAAAAAATTTAAAGGGACTTTTAAATGTCTAAATGAAATATGTTTGATAAATGAATCGCTAGCGCTCCGACTCCAATTTAATTCCACCAATCGGGTCGGACCGAAAAGGGGTGCTTACAATTTTCTAGAGCAAAAGAGGATTGATCCAAGTGGATGTTTCATACTCCAAACTGATTTGGATGAAGCTGTAGATAAGTGTACATTCAAGAGAATGTACAATGGTTATAGCATGCTCAAGAATGAGTTCAAGCAAAGTTATAGAAATATAATTGGCTTAATTAGATGGGACATTCTTGAAAGCAATCACTCATGGTGTGCTTTTTACTTGTTATACAAGGACTGTAACAATATGATGTTTCTTATTGCTCAGGCATGCAATGGTGGAGGTGAGAACCAACAACCGTGGACATGGTTTGTGAGATGCTGTGTGGAGCCCCTAACATTTTATGCTTGATCGTTCTAATTTCAAATGTACTTGATTCCAAGTTGAAGTTAGGAAGGAGAGAAGTTGGGGACGATAGAACTTGTGCTTTGTTTGCGAGATGAAAAAGGATTTTGAGGGAGAGAACTTGTGCTCGGATTTCAGTTTAAGGTTTTTTAGGCCATATCGAAAAGGGATTTGAGGACTTTTTTATTTTAGGGTAAACAAAATGAGGGAGACGAAATCTGACTAGGATGCCAAGTCAGATAGTTTTTTAGGTTTGGATAGTTCAACCTAAATGTTAGGTTCGGGTGCATTTAAAATAAAAGTTCAAGATTAAAAATGTTATTTTCAAACTTCAGACTTAGTTTGCAAAAAACTTGAAAGGTCACAATATTTATACTATTTTCCCATATATATATATATATATATATTATTTTATTTTATTTTGGTTTTTCAAGTAAGTTTTTATTTATATTTTTTCAAGAATTTGTGTTTTTGAAAAAATTCCATATTTTATTTTTGAATATAGAATTATTTTCATCAAGAAAGTTTTTCAAGTTTGTTTTTATTTATATTTTTCAATAATTTGTGTTTTTGAAAAATGCCATATTTTATTTTTGAATATAGAAGCATTTTCATCAAGAAAATCATTTCAAAGTTTGCAATCAACTCATAAACAAAACTAAATAACTCAAAATGAATCCATCAAAGCTAATTAATTTCCAAATCATAATTCTTGAGCAAAGAAACTAGATACCGCCAAAAAAAAAAAAAAAGAAACTAGATAAGTTTTTAATTAAATAATTGAAAAAAATTAAAAGTTATGTACTCAATTTTTGTTTTGAATATGAACAACAAGCTTCATGTCACATATTGTCATGTGGGAAAGATCCCTCCGTCAATAAAATGAGCCCTCAAGGCTTTACCTAAAGAGAGGGGAACAATCAAGAGACTTATGGAAACATCTCGTCAGTAAGAGTTTGGAAACTTTTAAAAGGCCCTAGAGAATCCACACTCTTCTACACGTGTGTCGAAGACTTGAGAAGTTAGGAGAGTCACCTTGAGTATTATAGAGAAGTCTTGAAAATATCTTGTATATAGACTTGGTGTAGAATATTCTAAAAGATCCTAGAGGAGTTCACACATAAGTGGAAGGCTATGGAGATGTATGGAAGATGACAGAGTTATCTAAAGTCTTCCATGGATCTCTTTTATATAGTTGTACATAGTAGAGTATTCTAGAAATCTCATGATTTGTGAGGAACCAACCAAGGTTCTAGAATTCAAGGTGTTTATAACAAAATAATTTCATTTGACCAAGGCACCCCCAACCCCAAACCACCCATCCCAACAAACCAAGTTGAGAGGTTCCAAAGTGTGTTGTAAAAGCTTCCTATCAACAAAGCTTCCTTTCATTCTTCAAGAGTTCTCTTGTGTCCTAAACATCCAATTGCGGGTGGAGCTTAGCATAGTAAGCTAAGCAATGGGAAGGTTGACTTAGCAACATCCAAGGGAGTTGTCCAAGAAATCTGTACGAGCTTAATAAAATAATAAGTCCATGACATTCGACTCTGACTAGTTTTAGGATGCTAAAATCAACTAAAAGATAATTTTCTAAAATATACAGAAATCATTCTAAATTTTTACTGTAGGTACATATTTTGTATTACTTATTTTTAAACTAATTTTATATGAATTAATTGCAATATTTGAATCACTTGGATATTTTGTTTAGATAAGCTTCAAAAAGTGTATCATATTTCTTTTAAGCAAGCAAAAACTTTTATTTGGGTGGAGTGCTAAATAAGCAAGAATCGTGCATTTGATGCGAGAACTATGCGATAATAGTAATACAAAAATAAGAATTTTTTTTCTCAAATAAGAAAAGATTATCACATTTTCTAAACTTCTGTCATATCCCATCATCGAATCTATATATCATGTAGATGATCTATACTTAGACATGTTCTTTCTCATCAAGAAAAGAATTTCATAATTTTAAATCAAACTCATAAACAAAACTAAATAACTCAAAATAAATAAATCATCTCACAATTTATTTGATTTATCAATTATCATGCAAAATCATCATCGTCCTTAATTAATATTGAATAAGTTTCATCAAGTGTAAGTTTCTCAGGCGCGAATTAAATTAAGAGTGACTTTATTCCATTTGTAAGGATAGCCCTTAGGTAGAGGTGACAAAATTGGCCGGAGCCAGGTGGGCTTGGTCTGCCGGAATTAGGCGAGCCCCGGGCCATTAAATTATTGGCAGAAAAATCTCGGGCCAAATTTGGCCCGACGGCTTGGGCCATCGATTTTTGCCTTCAAAAGACTATTTGGCTGAGCCAATGGGTTTTGAGTTAGTTTGGGCCTGATAAGTCTGAGTGGCCCAATTTGGCCGACGCCGTGCCATTTCACAGCCATAGGTGTATATATAGTTGCTTTTACAGATTACATGTTTAAAGATATTTGACTATCATTTAAAAGATATTTTGTTGTCCTTTTAAAGATATTTGCTTCTCCCTTTAGGAAATTTAGTTTTAAGCAAGATTAAAGATTTTTTTTAAAGAATAAATGGATTTCTAAATAAAACTTTAAAAATAATTGCTTTATTTAATTTAAAACCATAATTTGGAGCAAAAGAAACCGTGCATAGATGTGTTTTTTAATTAGTATTTGATTGAAAAATTAATTAGTGAGTAGAAAAAAATAAAAAAAAATTATATGTTGGCGTACGTTTGTTTTTGAACATGAACATAACCAACTTCTATTTCAGACAATTCCGAGGACCTAACTAAAAGAATTGCATTCTAAAATATAAAATAAACCATTCTAAAATTTTTGATTGAGTGATACTTATTTTAAACTAATTTTATATGGATTAATTATAATATTATATTTAGCATCCAGACTAACTCAAATGGTAAAGAAATTGGAGCAGTTTATGAGTAGATCGAGGATTAAGTTTCTACGAGAACATAATTGTAGACCCTAAAATTTGCTCACATTATTTTATTATTATTATTAAATTTTACTTTTTGATTTTGTTTTTTTGTTTTTATTATTTTATTTTATTTTTCAAACCCCCACATTCCCCTACTCCCTATTTCTCTCTTCCCCTTTCCTATGACCATACCTCTCCCATACTCTTTACACATTTCTTTAACATAAAATTCACACACACACACACACACACACACACACACACACATATATGTGTGTGTGTGTGTCATGGCTCAATGTCTAATCTTCAATAATGTCATTTGTCAACAGATAATTTTTCTTTTATGAGCTATTATGATATTCATGTATGTTGATATGATCAATTGTTATTGGTGAAATTTATGTAATTAGCTTGAATCTTGCATTTTTCTCTTACTTTATTGTATTTAGGTTTATTTTGTGTTATTTATGTGTAATTATATTTTTTTGTGTTAATAGTTAACACAAATATTAAATTATAAATTAGTTTAATATGTGAAATTAGTCTTGAATAATAGAAAATTAAATTTTATAA
This sequence comes from Tetrastigma voinierianum, assembly GCA_016808115.1. Classification (NCBI taxonomy): domain Eukaryota; kingdom Viridiplantae; phylum Streptophyta; class Magnoliopsida; order Vitales; family Vitaceae; genus Tetrastigma; species Tetrastigma voinierianum. The sequence goes on along the minus strand of JAEQBH010000187.1, from coordinate 24,762 downwards.
TATTTGAATTTAACCTATGTTATCACTTTAGAATTGTTAATTAACATAATTTTTTATTTAATTTAGTATGATTGAATGCTATAATTTATTTTGGATTAGGGTTAAATTATTAAATATTCAAGTGGGGCCAAACTCATTAGTTTTAAGCCCATTATGAGTCCAAAATCCATCCGTTAAGCTCAGCCTCTTAGGTTGGTTTACCGACCCCTTAGGTCGTCGACGAGTCTTTGATCGCGTCATTACGATCGGTCTTTAACCCATCAAATTTCCACCTTAATTTATTCAATTTATCATTTTCAAATTCATTTTCAATTTAATATTAAAATTCAAGTACTAAATTTCATTCCTCATTTTTTAAAATTTAAATATCCAATTTTCAAATTCATTTTCTATCTTCTAAAATTCAAATTTTCAACTCTAAATTCAGATTTCTTAATTTTCAATTTCATTTTCCAAGTTTTCATTTTCCAATTACAAAATTCTCAATTTCAAAAACTTAAGTGTCATAATCTAAAAATTAGAGTCTTCTAATTTTCAATTTCAAATTTTAAAGTTTACAATTTCCCAATCCAATTCAAAGTTTCATAATTTAAAAATTCAAATATCTCAATTTCTAATTTCAAAGTTCTAAATTCCAAATCTCAAATTCATAAAATTCAAGCTTTTAATCTCAAAATCCAATTTCCAAAAATCTCAATTCAAAAATCTCAAACTTCAAATTCATCTCAAAATTCTCAATTCCCAAAATTTCAAACTTCCAATTTTCAATTGCAAATCAGTTTTCAAAAATTCTAAACACATGATTAATTCGATAGTTTCTAGAAAATGGAATCTTGTGGAATTAATTGGTGTAACATATAAATGAGCTTGGGTGGGGCCGGACATCTCATGTATAATTTTAACAAATAATTCGACTTCTGATCTATAACCCTTTTTTTAATTGAATGTGAATATTTTTATATTATTGTGTCGAGTAACATGATTTTTATGGATAGCGCTCTCGATTCGCCATGGTACCACATTTCTCCTCTTTAATTTTATACTTTATTTGTCATCTGCGATTTATTGGTATCTATAATTGAGTGATTGATTGTCATAGTTGCTAAGGCTTTGTTTTAGTAGATCACCAGATTTTTACTCAGGGGCTTAGAGGGGGTGCTGACTTCTTCTTAGTACCTTCACGATAGGTAACATGACCTCGAGGTCGGACTTGGTTTTTCATGGATACGTCTTTTCCTAAATAAAGAGTCACACTAGAGTTTTATTTCTTATTTTGTTTTCCTTTAAAAAAAAAAACTCAAAAAATAAGTGGTGACTCCAAAAACCATTTTTTTAAAAATGGTTTTAAGAAAAAAGCGAGTCATCATCGAAGTAGACGCACGTGAAAATGCGGGTTCACAAAATGACGACTCCACTAGGGATTTTAGTGGGTGAAGCTTGAATATAATTTGAGGAAAATGTGGCAATTGATTGATTGATTGTTTGATATCTACTCTTTGTGCTAATAACACATTGAGTGTTTGTTTGTTTTTATTTTTATTTTTATTAATTAATTTGCTTCATCATGATGTATTTTTATTGTATATTTTCTGCATTTTGATATATTGATTGGGTATGGATACTTGTGTTTCGCATGACTGCTTGTTGTATGACTACCCCTCTTTTGCTTGACTACATGTTGCTTGTCTATGTGGGACACACATTGATCCCCTTATCTCCGACTCCTTAGTCTCGGTCGACTTTGTCCCTTTTGTTGTTGTGTTTGATGTTTGATTGGAGACATTGCTCATAGCGATCTTCGATCGGGCTAATGATTAAGATGGGTCCAGGTAGTATACCTATATTTGGGAGCATTCGGAGGGTGGTCGACATATTGATGCTGAGGAGTCCGATCTTTAAAGTCTTGTATAGCCCAGAGCTAGATTTCATGATATTTGTATGGCAAGTGTGCTCTTCTTTGTGTTAAATTTATTAGGTTTTTTTCGAATGCACCCACACATTTACTGTACACTTAGTTTAATCCTGAGTGTTGAGAGTAGTGAGAGCCTTTACCATAGGATGCCCCCTAAGATGTCAAGGAAGTGCATGTGTGGAGTTGATGACCACCTTGCATGCGCCCCATCTCTTCGGAGACGTGTAGGAGGTTGTGTACCACCGGAGGGTACAATCACTCTTGCTGGGGACCCCTTTAAAAGACCTACCCACCCTTGTATTTTTAGAGCCACCATTGATCTTCTAGGTTGAGTTTAGATCCTCTTCCCGATTGTTTCCATCCTACACGTGGTGCATCTATGAGTCTTCAAAGTGGGTTTAGTCATGATATGGATCCAATTCCTACATTTTGGTTTCCTCTCGGGTATCAGAGAGATTGATCAAAGTATTAGAGTTCGATGGGCTGAGTTTGTGCATAGTGATGGATTACTTATTTTAGTTTCATTATAGCAACACACCTTATTTGTTTCGGTTACACTTTCAGGATTCACTGACACAGACTGGGATCATCTTCGTGGGTTAGAGTTGAGGGTAGATTAGTACGTGCATCAGATCAGAAAAATATGGATCCACGTCTGATAAGCTGTGAAGGCCGGTGCTACGACTTTAGTTCTCGAGGATCTGATGCCGCGACCTCGTCGGAGGATTGTTGAACATGAGCCTTACGGATTTTAGCATAGGGGATACCGGTTTGGCGGCTAGGTACCACCTCCACCTCCGTCGATGGCTCAAATGGCACCTCGACCTATCCTCGAGCACTCTTTTCCATCGGAGGCTACGGTGATCCGCCACATGCGATTATTCGATTCAAACTACTGAGTGCTTCTAATGATGTCTGAAGTGAAATGATAGCAGAGCGGTTGAGGAGTTGTAGGGAGTATGGATGTGTGGGGATGTATTTGATGGTGCACTGTGACCCCAGCTGCGCCTAGAATTTTTGGATGCCTAACATGGAGCGGTATACAAGCAGAGGATGTCCATGTACTCATTTGAGGATATATAGTCAGTTGATGAGGGGCATGGGTTTGGATGAGGCTCAGTTGATCATGTTGTTCCCTTTGTCATTGAGCAGTGTGGCACAGAGCTGGTTTTCCACCTTAGATGCTTCACGTAGGCGGACTTGAGAGGATCTTACCCATGAGTTTATTCGACAGTTCTCTTTCGTGCTTGTCATGGAATGTCTGAAATAGCTTGAGGCTATGGTGAGAGCTGCAAATTGCTACATCATTCATCTCCCGTTGGAGGGAGAATGTTATTCAGATGATTGATCATCCACCAGAGAGAGAGCAGATTAGCATGATCATGAGGAGTTTACAACCCAATTAAGTTAAACATCTTATGGGTGTACTGATTATGGATTATAGAGCTCTGATAGAGGCATTGTATGGTATCGAGAATGGTATGGCGCACGGTTTATGGTTGGATTCTTCTTCTTCTGATAGTAAGGGGAAGAATCCATGCGGATCATAGACCCCCGGGGGAGGCGAGGCCATCGGTTCCTTCGGATAGGGGCACCCGGGCATCGGTGTCATCTATCACGGTACGCACAAGGGACTTCACAATACCCGGAAGTTTAGTTCGAGTATAGACCAGCCCCACTACCTCGGCCTCTTAGGTTACCGGCTCATATGCTCCACCACCTAGTTTAGGCGCACGGGTTGTGAAGAGACCACTGGCCTAGGCGTCTTGAACTGGCGCCCGGTTCCTACCTGATAGCCTAGGCGTCGGACACTTTGCTCCACTAGGCATGCCTTTGGGTGAGATCTTCTGAGACATTGATGGCCCATTTGGATTGCTCGATCCGTGCTGCAAGGAGCCATTCTGCTTGGTTGTTCACCCTCATTTTCGGATGGACCTACATTGTGCTTATCATCAGGGCCTTGGACATACTACAGATTAGTGCACTGCTTTGAGACACGTTGTTCAGGACTTGATTGACCAGGGTATTATGTGGTTAGGACAACCTAGCATTAGTTCTAACCCCCTTCCGACTTACTCTACACATGCGGTTCCTCCTCCAGCGAGAGGTATTCATTCTATTGATTTTAAAATTAGGATGCATCCATATGTTGTCATGGGATGATTAGGGCGAGCCCATAGCATTTGATGATGGTTATAGCGTGGCTTGTGGTTCATGAGGTGTTTCGAACGGCGAGATTCACTTTCGCATGTCGTTTAGCGTGGCCGATACTCTAGTTTGGATCGCATCGAAATTTGGTGACTTTACCTTGTTATAGTGTTCGGACTCCTTTATTTGACTCCACACTTAGGAACGGTTGATACAAAGATTCAATATGTCGGAGAAGGTGGAAGTGCTTAGGCCGGCGACCTCTGGTTCCATCTCGGCGCGGATCATGATCTTTGCTAGAGGCAAGGCGATTGAGAGATGATGATGGGATCCTCAGCGACTACGAGTACACGGGGCTCATATCTGCTGACCCCAGGGTTTGTTAGCTCATCTACCACCCCATAGAGACTTTGATTGGGCTCTGCCGGCCGAATCGAGTTGACCTGACCACATGTGGGAGGCAGTACATATGCTCACATCACAGTCGGGCGGTTGCATTGTTTTCTCGAGGATGGCTTACCTCAGGAGGTCAAACCACTGAAACCTTTACATATATCGGTGAGTTGTTTAGGTAGTCTGTTCCATATGTCCTCTTAGACAATGGATTTGCCACTAAATAATACGTCCACTTGCCACTGCTATTGCTTTAGGATATAGGCCCACAGATTTTAAGCTATCTACACAAACAGTGAGAGCTTATGACAGTACTCTTAAGGAGGTGATGGGCATCTTAACTCTCGAGATGATGATTGGGCCAGTCATTTTTCAGGTTATGTTTCAGATTTTGAGGATCCATGTATCCTTTAACCTACTCTTAGGCCGCTCATGGATTCATAGTCTTTGACGTATCATCTTTCCCTTCATTTGAAGGTGAAGTTCATTCATGATGGTCGAGTGATCATTATTTCATCTATAGACGGGGCACATTTGACTTACGGCCGTGTTAAGTTAGCCATGGGGTGATGATTTGCTTATGGCCAGGATTACGCTTTTGATGAGGTGCAGGACATGAAGCGGAGATTTTTGTGATTCAATACCCATGTCATTTGATCAACATAGCATCACGGTCGTTTTGGACATGATGAGGAGCATGTCGTACATGCCTAGTTTGGGTTTAGGGCATTGTCAGCATGGTCGTAGTGAATTTATCATAGTTTTGGACCATGACCCACCCTTTGGCGTAAGATTTGTACGAAGTAAGAGGCCCGATTTTTCGATGCATGGCGCGGTATGTCGGGAGAGGGTCGAATCTGACTTCATCACATTCCATTTAACTATCCTCTTCGTCCTTACAATTTGAGGTTGACTGACTATTTTATGAGGGCTTCATAGCCATTATTGCATCCTGATGGATCGATTGATGAGCCTACTAATATCCATCATGTTGAGTTGCATCAGCTTTTTTCACAACTTTAGTTGTGCGGCGGGGCTCCTAACACTTCTACCACCTTGATCGCTCCTCCTTCCCCTGGGCAATCTAGTGTGCTCACTGTGGTAGCTGGGATAAAATGGTGATTATGGGGTATTGAGTGGGTTATGTCGTCGAGTGATTATGTTAAGGAGATACTCGGGATGTATTAGTCGGCCGACGATTCTGCCAGTTATATTTGTGTGCTTGCTTTGAGAGATGATAGAGATGCTCCTCTTGCTCCCGGATGATGATGCGTTACGGATGATGTTATTGTTGATATTGCATCTCGATATTCTAGGACATGTTATGGGAGATTAGGTCGATGGGCCAGACCACTTTCTTTGTTTGCCGGGATTTGTCTCACGTTTACCGATGATGTAGCGCATATGGATTTGAGCATTTTTTAGTATTCACCTATCTTTTTTATTAATGATATTGATGCGAATGCACCTCGTTCACCCGTCACAAATTCATGATATTGATGATGAGCCTTTGCGACTGATTTTGATGGCGACTAGGTCTTTTCCGTCATGGCTTCTTGATGGCGAGTTTCACCTCCTTTTGATGACCTTGGGACGGTTGACGCCCAGTACGGCAGACCCGACTGAGAGTTGAGGATCGGTACCACTTTGTCTGCAGATGAGAGGGATAGTTTGCTCAGGTTACTCAGATCATACTTGGATGTTTTTGCGTGGTCATATGAGGACATGCCAAGCCTCAACCCTTCTATAGTTCAGCATCATCTACCGCTTGTGCCACATCTTTAGGCCAGTTAAGCAAAGTGTAGGTGAAGAGGAGATTTAAGCGACAGCGTTGGCCGTGTTAATAGTTCGGTATCCCAGTGGGCGGCTAATGTCGTCTTTGTTCCCCAACGAAAAGGATGGCAAGGTGGAAATTTGGGTGGACTTTGAGAAATCTCAGAGGGCCCCCAGCCCAAAGGATGATTTTCCTCTCCCATATTGACATGTTGGTTGATAGTTACTACAGGGCATGCAATGTTGTCTTTTATGGATGGATTCTGCAGTTTATAATCGGATTATGATGGCTCAGACGACGGGAGAAGACATCTTTATCAGGTGGGGCACCTCTTTGTATAAAGTCATGCCATTTGGGTTGAAGAACGCAGGTGCTACCTATCAGAGAGCAGCTACTACACTGTTTCATGACATGATGCACATGGATGTTGAGGTCTATGTGGATGATATGATTGTGAAGTCTCGTGATAGGGCAGATCACTGGGCAGCTCTAGAGCGCTTCTTCCAGATTATCCAGTCTTTAGATTGAGGCCCGAGATCCCAAGTGCACGCTGGGTGATACGGGGAAGCTCTTGGGCTACATGATTAGTGAGAGAGGTATTGGGGCAGATCCTGATAAGATCAGAGCTATCCTTGACATGTCTCCACCATAGACCAAGATAGAGATCCAGGGTTTCTTGGGTAGGTTGCAATATATTAGTAGGTTTATTGTTGGTAAGCGGATACTTGTGAGCTATCTTACGACACGAGGAAGAAAGCGACCTAAGGTTTGGGATGATCGGTGCAATGAGCGTTTGAGCGGATCGAGTGTTGCTTTCCCCTCTATTTTGGTACCTCCCTTTAAGCGGACTACCTCTCTTGTTATATTTTCAGATTGGTGCTCGCTTTGGGGTGCATGCTAGCCCAACTTGATGGTCCCGGCGAGGGCGACTATCTGATATTTAGTAGGATGTTGGAGTATGAGATGAGGTACATTGTGATTGAGCGCTTCTGCTTATCTTTGGTTTGGGCCACTTGGAGATTGAGACATTACATGACATAGTATTCTATGCAGCTTGTTTCTCATTTAGATTCTTTGAGATATCTGTTTAACAGACCAGTTTTGACGAGCAGACTTATGAGATGGCTTGTACCTTTGACAGAGTTTGATGTCGATATGTCACTCAAAGTACATAAAGGGAGTGTGTTGCGAGATCACTTGGCCTCACGCCAGGTTCCCAGACAGTGATGAGTAATTGATGATGATTTTTCTAGATGAGGGGAGATTGCGGGGTGACTAGTTTGTCTAGTTAGTTGCATGTACTTTGATGGTGCGACTAACCATTACGGATATGGGATAGGTGTTCCTATTTATTTCTACTGCATGGTGATCATATCGATTTGATTTATTTGGCACAGCTACGGATCGTTATCCGACCACGAACAACATTGTTAAGTATGAGGCATGTATCCTTGGGTTAGAGACTGCATTAGAGCTCAGGATTAGAAGGATGGAGATATTCGGTGATTCTAATCTAGTGATCAAACAGATCCAAGGTGATTGGATGACAAAAGATGTGAAGCTTAGGCCATATCATGCTTATTTAGAGTTACTAGTAGGGAGATTTGACGACTTGAGCTACACTCACCTACCTAGAGTGCAGAATCAGTTCGTCGATCGCGTTGCTATTCCATGATTGACATTCTTGAAGATTGTGTAGTTCGCCTACTAGTTGAGACTAGAAATTGTTCTACTTGTTGCTTCTTAATTAGCAGTGAGTTTGATGATGAGTACGCCATGGTATCATGATATTTATCAATTTCTTGAAATATGGAACATACCACGAGTCGTGACAACGGGAGCGAGAGAGCTTTTACAGGCAGTTAGCCACCCGCTTAGTGATACATGGAAAGACACTATATAGACGTACAGTTGATGGTGTGTTATTGTTGTGCTTAGATAGAGATTCAGTTGACCGAGCAATAAGAGAGGTCCATGCCGAAGTTTATGGGCCCCACATGGGAAGGCATATGTTGGCTAAATAGATTATGAGGCCAGCTATTTTGGTTGACCATGGAGACAAATTGTTGTCAGTTTGTTCAGAGATGTACAGAGTGTTAGATGGATGGAGATCTCATACACGTTCCAACATCAGAGTTGCATGCATTGACCTCACCTTAGCCGTTTTCAGTCTAGGGCATAGATATTATTGGGAAGATTTCGCCGAAGTATTCTAGTGGTCATGAGTTCATTCTAGTCGCTATTGATTATTTCACGAAGTAGGTAGAGAGGGTTCTGCACAAGATGATTGAGACTTCTCGAGACTAGTCCCAGAAGCTTCCTTTCGCATTATGGGAGTATCGCACCTCCTACGCGCACTTCTCTGAGGCCACACCTTACTCTCCTAGTTTATGGCATGAGGCAGTTTTCCATTTAGATAGAGATGGGATCCTTGAGAGTAGCCCTAGACGACATATTTCAGTGGAGTGGGTTCGATCTGGGTTTGATCGGCTCCGCTGTTAGATGAGAGGAGATTGAGCTGCTTGACCATATTCGGGCTTACCAGAAGATGGCCCGCGCTTTCAAAGAGGGTCAAGCCCTGAACCACTACGTGTGCGATTTGGCTTTGAGTCCTCGAAAAGTTAGTCACCAACCACACAGAGGGAAGTTTAGACTCAGCGAAGCGGGGACCTTACATTATTAAAGAGTTAACCTAGGGGCGCATTGTTGATGGACTAGGTGCGACAATTCTCGAGGCCCAACAATGGATCAAATTTGAAAAAGTTTCGTTTAAAGACCTTGAGTCGCGAGGATGCAAGCCATCAATTTAGAGGTTAAGCCATCTCCTTATCCTTGTTACTCACTTTTTTTTTACCGTTGCTTGCCCATTGAGCCTCATGCGCGCATTTTGGCCTATTTTTTCTCTTATAGCTCTGCTTGCCTTTTCATACCTGGGATAGGGGCCCTCTGGTGTGTGGATGCCTTAGTTTAGGGATCTTTTGAGTTATAGACACATTGACATATTCTTTACATCACCTTACCACATTCACTTCATTGTATATGCTCCATTTAATAGTTTCTATGTTTTCACCACTTTCTTTCTTTCTGACTTCTCGTTCTATCTCATTCTTTCCCACTTAGATTGGTGATCTATTCATTTTACTGCATGGGGGTTTGTCGTGTCATCCCTTCACTCATTCCATAGACATTTATTCAGAGACTTTTAGTTTGAGAGGCTTATGTCATTCAAGTGGAGTTGTTTTATTGTACCTTCGCGCTTGGAGATATGTTCGTTTATTGCCATATTGGTTTGTCTCTCATTATTTTATTCAGTCTATGCGGGAAAAAAAGAATAAAATAAAATAAATAAATAAATGTGCACGTGTATGTATTCATTATCAGTATTCCTTGAATACGTATATGGATTTATGAGGATCATTGTTTTGAGTGTACATATTACTTATGGGAGTTCGTATGTGAGTTTCCTGAGATCCCAATATTATGTGCTTACTTTGAGATTTTATTAGTGGTATATGAGATGACCGATCCTCTCCTAGGGACTCACAGTGATGTCATATTTATAAATCAATTTGTCGACACGACATGTCTTCCCATTACGATGATTTGGGGTAGATTCACATATCATCATCAGTTTTTCCATCTGGTTATTTATCTTCTTGACTTCATGCCTCTCATTTCACATTTATCACCCTTATGTTTATTGATTTCAAGTTTGATGTTTCACTCTACATCCTTTTCCCTCTTACCTATCTCGCACATGTTACACTTTTGCATCATCATTATTGTGCTTCCATTGGATGTTCTTGTGTCCATGGCTCAGTAGGGCTTCTTATGCATGTGGCATTCCACACCACGAGGGCATGGAGTTGATCATTGGAGTGTTTTGAGCCTAGTTTCCCTTCATTTCTTTTACCTTATCACCCTAAGCCTACATTACGGTATGTGTCGTAAGACCACCCTGAGACCATGGGATTTAATGTTTTCTTTGACAACATCTACTTTGATAGGTATTTGAGACTTGGTCGATATTTGGACATTATTATGTGGCTTTTTCTAAGAGATGTCTTACTAGCGTTTGGATCCATTTCTAGTTGAGGTTCTGGATAACCCGAGGTTGCCTTTTGTTATTAGGGGATGCAGGGATTTAGGCGGTTCCTCGGCGTGCCATCTTTGGGAAGCATACCCCTATCTGTCGGGATCATCTGGATGTGTTTATTTGTGTAGATAGATTCTTGTTGAGATGTCAAGCCATATTTTGATATTTAGGGGTTTCATCACATCTCTATTGGATGACATATATGTCATACTTGGGCACATCCCTTATCCGCCAGGATCATCAGGAATTTGTTTGTTTTTATTGCACTCTGATCGTTGCTTCGAGATGATGAGTCTTGTTATGACATTTTTAGGATTTCATCATGTTTTTTATAGATGCCACACTGGGGCATATCCTTTATCTTTCGGGATCATTTGGAGGTGGTCGATTTGTCCAGACAGTTCTTATCAAGGATATGATCCATTGTTATGACATTTTTGGACTTCATCATGTTTCTTTTGGATGTCATACTAGGGCATACCCCTCTAACTTCGCCTTTACTATCTTCAATTCAGGCGTTCAAACTTCGTCTTCTACATATCAGGCATTCAGACTTTGCCTTCATATGGATCAGATGTTCAAATTTCATCTGCATCACAGCGTGCTATGATTTAGCCATTCATACTGCCTTACGCATATCAAGCGATTCGGACTTCGCCTTCCTTATGGATTAGATGTTGAGACTTCATACGCATCATTTGCTAGCCTGATGGGTCGACGTGAACTTGTCATACGCATATCGGCGTTCGGACTCCATGCTATGAATCAAATGTTTAACTTCGTTTTCATAACATTTTATAGCCTGGCGAATCAAAGCGTTGAATGCCGTCTTACGCATATTAGCGTTCGAGACCGTCTTTATGTGGATCAAATGTTGAGACTATCGCATCACGACCATGCTTACGGCCAGATCAGCGTTCGAGACCGTCTTACGCACCTTGGTATTCAGACTTTGCCTTCATATAAGATCGAGATGTTGAACTTCATCGCGCCACATTTGCCCTAACCTCGCGAATCGAGATGTTAGACTTCTTCTTACGCATGCTCCAGGCGTTCGAACCCGCTTCATATGGATCGAGATATTCAGACTTCATAATATCACATTTACTAACGCAGCAAATCAGAGCGTTGAACTTCATCTTACGCATAATGGCGTTCGAACCGCGCTATATGGGTCAGTATCGAGACTTCACTCTAGCATCACATTTCTAGCATGCAGATCAAACGTTCGAACCGTCTTACAATATCGAGCGTTGAACTTTGCCTTTGCATATCAGGCGTTCAGACTTCGCCTTTATATGGATCAGATGTTCAGACTTCATATATATCACATTTGCTAGCACCGTAGTTAGACGTTCAAACATCATCTTCTGCATATCAAGCGTTCAGACTTCGCCTTTACCTTCTACATCTTGAATAAAGGTGTTTAGGCTTCACCTTTGTGTTTCCTAGTTTCAAGCCAGACATTCCAAGGCCTTCACCTTAGTTCAGACTCTCTCAAATTTCATCTTTATCAGAGATATCGCTACCAATATTCATGGTCGTTATCATCGCACACTTTGATCACATGGTTTATTTCGGTTGTCATACTCTCCACTTGCTAGCTCATGAGTTTCTCCATGACGGGTGTTGATCGCTATACAGTGCACATGACCACTCTATCACCCATGGGTCGATCGATTTTCGCTTGTTTCAGGTTTCGATATATGTTTCATCTTTGGGAGGACCTTCTTAGAGAAAACTTGGATCTATGTCATGACTTTGTTGGCCTCCATGTTGTTTTGTCCTTTTATTGTTTGCTTTTGATGTTTTTTTAGAACTCATTTATTTGGCAGGTTTGGGAGGTGTGTTCTTTGTGGACACTTTTGAGAGTCTCCCTTTATTCTTTGATGATAGAGTTCATCGTTTCACTCACTTTTCACATTTTCACTTTGATTCCACTATTCATTCGCTTTAAACTCATGAACTCTACATTGAGACATGTTATAAACCCCCAAGAATTTACTCATACATTATTTTTATTATTATTATTATTAAATTTTACTTTTTGATTTTGTTTTATTTTTATTTTTATTTATTTATCTTTTCAAATCCCCCCATTTCCTTCTCCTCTCCTCTTCTTCTCTTCCACTTCTCCTCCCCGACCCCTCCTTTTTAACTTTTCTCTCAGCCGCTCCCTCTCTTCTCCTACTCCTCTTCCCTCTAGTTTTCTTATTCTCCCCCATTCTCATCTTTCTTCTTCTTTTTTTTCACATCAATTTTACTTTTAAAAACAAATTCAAACAAACATCACAAAGGTAAAAGACTCATACCTTCCTTTTTATTTTTCTATTTTTCTTCTCATGTTGTCAACACTCTTTACACATTTTCTTTAACATAAAATTCACACACACACACACACACACACACACACACACACACACACACACATATATATATTTGTGGGATTAGATTTTCTTTATGGGGCTATTATGATATTCATGTATGTTGATATGATCAACTATTGTTGGTGAAATTTATATAATTAGTTTGAATCTTGCATTTTTCTCTTACTTTATGACCATTTCCTATGACCACACCCTACCTAACTACCCCCCCTCTCTCTCCACTTTAGGGACCTCCCTCCCCCAACCAGCTCCTCTCCTCTCAACCCCCTATCCTTCTCCTCTTCTTCTCTTTTCTTCCTCCTTACAACCCTCCTTTTTCCTTTTTCCCTATACTCCTTGATCCTCTCTTCTCCTACTCTTCCCTATAGTTTAGATTTTAATATGTGAAATTAGTCTTGAATAATAGAAAATTAAATTTTATAATATTTGAATTGAACCTAAATTATCACTTTTGGAATTGTTAATTCACATAATTTTTATTTAATTTAGTATGATTGAATGTTATAATTTTATTTTGAATTAGGGTTAAATTATTAAATATTCAAATTAGGCCCAACCCATTAGTTTAAGCCTATTAGTCTAAGTCCATCAAATTAAGTCCAACCTCTTAGGGTAGTTTGCGACCCCCTTAGGTCATTTGATCAAGCCTTTTGTACGTATTCTGATGGCTTTTGGCAGTCAAATTTACACCCTTAATTTTATTCAATTATCATTTCACAAAATTCATTTTTCCAATTTAATCTTAAATTCAAGTACTAAATTTCATTCCTCATTTTTTTAAATTTAAATATCCAATTTTCAAATTAAAATTCACATTTTCTCATATTCTAAAATTCAAATTTTTCAACTCTAAATTCATTCCTTTACTTTTCAATTTCATTTTTTCAAAGTTTTCATTTTTTTCAACTTACAAATTTCTCAATTTCAAAAACTTAAGTGTCATAATCTAAAAATTAAAAGTCTCCTAATTTCCAAGTTCAAAATTTAAAGTTTACAATTTCCCAATACCAAAATTCAAAGTTTCATAATTTAAAATTTCAAATATCTAAATTTCTAAATTCCAAATCTCAAATTCATAAAATTCAACCTTTTAATCTCAAAATCCAATTTCCAAAAATCTTAATTCAAAATTCTCAAACTTCAAATTCATTTCAAAATTCTCAATTCCCAAAATTTCAAACTTCCAATTATCAATTTAAAATAAGTTTTCAAAAATTCCAAACACATGATTAAAACGATAGTTCCTAGAAAATGGAATCTTGTGGAGTTAATTGGTGTAACATATAAATGGGTTTAGGTGGGACCCGACATCTCATTTATCATTTTAACAAATAATTGACTTAAGTCTATGATCGTTTTTTAATTGAATGTAGATATTTTATATTATTAGCCAGCCCAGCGTGATTTTATGAATAACGCTCTCAATTACGCCGCCAAGGTATACATTTCTCCTCTTTAATTTTGCTCTTTATTTGTTTATACGATTTATTGGTATACATAATTAATTAATTAATTGTCATTATTCTCTAAACTTGTTTAGTAGAGATCGTTTTTATAAGGGCTTAAAGGGCATGCTACGACACTATCGTGCGCTAAGATGGGTAACGTGGCCATAAATTGGCTTGGTTTTTCGTAAATACTTCTTTTCCTAAATGAGGAGGAATTAAATGGGGTTTTATTTAGCATTTTGTTTAAAGCTAAAAAAGATAATCAAAATAAGTGACAACTCCAAAAAAACCATTTTTTTTAAAAAAAATGGTTTTTTTCAAAGAAATTAAAAAAAAAAGCGAGTCTTACCATCAAATGAGGACAAACGTAAAAAATACGGGTCCACAATAATACTACAAAGATGTAATTAAAGTGAATAAAAGAAAATTTATAATATTTGAATTGTAAGTAACATTTATAACTTAAATGTTAAGTTGGATATAGGATAGTCGATTAAAAAAAAACTTGGATAAAGGATGGATTTGTTCATAAATTATAATATTTGCGCGTCCTTTTCTTCTGGTTGTCGGCAGTACTTTCGTTGTCTTTACCCGCCACAACTGAAGCAAACTAAGTGGATCGGATGCCCTCATTATCAATACGTTGGGTCTTTGGGTGGAGTTTAAACTTTGAGATAAGAAGATTATCTAAGTCGACTTCGACGCATGGTGGGACAAAAGTGTCCTCTCGAGACCAGACTAGTTGCATCGTCTATGTGATCATAGGCCTTCCTAATTTCCTCCTATCTTTATCAAGAAGGCATGGTCATAATATAATATTCAATTGGGGCTTCATAGGATGCGCACCCATGCCCAGAAGAGCTCTGGGGTCTTCTTGCTCAGTGTCTCAGGGTCTTACAATTAAGTAAGTAGTGGTTAATAACTATCCATGGCCTCCCCATACTTTGCGATTTCATAATTGTCAATTTACGAGTATCAGTTGTCCGCCAGCAACTAACTCTATCGAGGCTTTGGGTGTTGAATCCTTAGGTTGTTATTCTTCCCAGTAGGGCCCTGTGTTCGATTCCGAGGGCCAATCTAATCTTTTTCTCCTCTTTCATCACTACATAGGAATGGAGTGGGCCCTCATCTTATCTGGGTCCCTAGTCTTCCTCATGCCAGTCTGCTAGGTCTTCCTTCATCTTAAGCGAAGGCGAACGACCCAGCAGTTTATCCCTAAAGGAGGAGTTTTGGTGTGTTGAGCCCGTTAAACCCAAGTTGTCCAACCTGGTGTCTCCTAAGCCCTCCCCTGATTGGACCCACTTGTTGCTCCGGTGGAGAAGATCGTCCTCCTCATCTGACCGCGGGAGAGATTCTTTCTCCATTAGTTTTTTTTTTTTAAATTATAAGTAACATTTATCACTTAATGATAACTTAGATAAAAGATAGATTATTTAAAAAATTGAATAATATACCTTGGACAACAAAATATATGATTAGATTTCATAATCCTAAGAAGAATTAAGGAGAATAATCTTAAATAATAATTCAATATCAAGAGTGTACAGAAGAATGCCTACCCTGGTGTGATCAAATGCCGACCCTGGTGTGGTCAAATGTTGTAATTATTTAATTATGAATTGGTTGAATGAACAAAATGATTGATCATAAATTTAGGGTTATAAAATGAACAAAATTTTGCATTTTATTACTTCAAATGAATGCATATAAAGAAGTCATTATAATGAATGAATATATATATATATATATATATATATATATTTAACTACTACATTACACACAACGATTACATAAAGGAGACGAGAAAAGTCTATCTCTCTGCAATTTTTTTGTAAGAAGAAGTAGGTGGTTGTGAGCGATTGGGTTTACTCTAGTAGTACATTCATCGACCAAAGCATAGTTGTCGTTGTGGAGCCATGAAGAAGAAGGTAAATGTCGATCCGTTATACTTGTTATCTGAAGGGTGTATTGGTATCATAGCACATTTATGATTCCATCAAAGATTGTTCTCATTTTTTTTTATCTTATTCACATTGTTACACCGCAAGATGATGATGAACCTGAAACCATCAAAGAGGCACTTGAGTGTCCTACAAAAGAAAAATGGAAGGTTGCATTGAAAGAAGAAATAGAATCAATGAAAGTAAATCAAGTTTGGAGCTTGGTTGATTTGCCATCAGGCCGAAAGGCTATTGGGAATAAATGGATTCTCAAGATAAAACGTAAAATGGGATGATTACATTGATAGATATAAAGGCTCATACAGTAGCGAGGTTATCACCACGAAAGAAGTATCGACTACGAGGAAACTTTTTCACCCGTTGTACGGTTTACCTCTATTCAATTACTTCTAGCTATGTGACAAATTTAAATTTAGAATTGCATCAAATGGATGTAAACGACTTTCTTAAATGGAGAGCTAGATGAAGAAATCTATATAGGAACAACTTGTAGGTTTCATTGTCAAGGTCGAGGCGCATAAGTTGCAAGCTGAGATCTATATATGGCCTTAAACAATCATGAAACAATGGTATCTCAAATTTCATGAGTAATATTAACTTATGATTTCAAAATGATTGATGAGGACCCTTTGTGTTTTATGTTAAAAAGGACTAGTGGAAAATTTGAAATTCTGTCTTTCATATGTAAGGCGACATACTAATAATTTGGAAGTGACAAGGAGTATCTTATGGACATCAAAAGATAGTTGTCCACACATTTTGATATGCAAGATATGGGTAGAAGCAAATTACATATTAGGAGTAAAATTAAGAGAGATCGTAAAGAAATTTTGGCTATATCACAAGAGAATTATATTCAAAGATTCTTGAAGCAACTTCCATATGAGTAGTTGCAAACCTTTGGATATACAATGTCAAAGGCGAAGGCTTAAGTCTTAATATGCATCACAGTCCAGAGCATTGAAGAAATGTATCAGAGTTCCATATGCTAGTGCTATTGGGAGTTTAATGTATGTTATGATGTGTACACGTCCAGACATATGTTTTTCTATTGGACTTGTTAGTCGATATCAATCAATCTGGGCGAAGGCATTGGAAGAGGAATTGTCGAAAGGATTACGAGATATCTCTGAAGAGTGATGGATTATTGCTTGGTTTATCAAAAATTCGAATTACGTTTGGTTGATACTCGGATGCCGATTGGGGAGGAGACCTTGATCAACGCAAACCACTTAAAGTTGTATTTTGTTACTCAATAAGATATTATATCTTGGTATTAAAACCAACTTGCATAGCTTTGTCAATAATGGAAGCTGAATTTATTGCATGTTTAGCAACTTTGCAAGAAGTTGTTTGGTTAAGGATATTTTTTGGAAATTTGGGTATTCGAGGTAATTGTGTTGAACCGATCACTGTTCATTATGACAATCAAGAAGCAATTGCTTTTACTAAAGACCCAAAATACCACAGTAGAACCAAACACAATGATACCAAGAACAACTACATTAGAGACATCATTACTAAACAAAGTAGCCAGATTACAATACATTTCTACGCATCAAATGATAGATGATCCATTATGACCAATTCAAGATCTTTCACATGTATGGTCTCTTGGATTATATGTAGAATAAGTAGTATTGGCGCACATCGTTGAGCACTTGTATTGTACTATTTTACAAATATAAGTAAAGTCTTAATTTTTTTATCGAGCATATAATACACATCATTTTTATGTGTTATATTCAAAGCTCATGAAAGAAGATGTCACAGTCAAAAGATTGGCTCTTTCACGAGCAATTGCCTCTTGCATGATAGTAGAGAGATGAGACTTAAATATTAGGATTGTCACCTCATTAAAAGATGAGATGAGGTTGTTAACCATGAATTCAACAACCAATTAATTTGGTTTGATAAATGTCCAAAATAACCTGTGAAAGCCATATGTGAGTTCTCCTAAAATCCACTCTTTGAAATGAAATGTTTGAAATTAAGGTTAAACAAACATTGAACCAGTCATGTATATAATTATTTGTAGACATCATAAAATATTGAATACATAACACATGATTCATACCATGTGATTTTTCGACCGAAAGGGTAGTGGGGAGAATGAATCAGGTGCTTCTCCATTTGTGACTTCCTCGGGGTTAAGTTTTGACCTCATTATGTACCCTTATACTTTTGCTATTATTTAGGTTTTACTTAAGTGTTTTGTTGTGTAGCATGTTACCTATGATTAGGATTAGTGATTCGATCTATGGAACATGTCTAGATAAGCAACCCAAGTATAAATTGCAAATTTTGAATGAAAAGGAAGACTATATCTGTTTGTGATGACTCATCATTTAATAATCATACCGCTTGAGGAAAAGTTAGGACTTGATTATGAATACAAAATTGATTTAACATGCTCTTTAAGGGATTAGAGATGTTAAAACTGTAAAATAGAACCGAGTCTAGAATGCCTTAAGTTAGAAATGATTGGAAATCTCGAATATTTCCACATAAGGGTTGTAGCTACTATGTCATTCTAACATATGCATGTGTGGGCTCACAAATGCGGGCTTGCTGCAAGCTAGTCGTACGACCCATAGTGTATGAACTTATTGCTTATATTGGAATTGCAAAAATTTTCGCAATGAGGGTCTAACCCGTCATGTGCGAGTGGGAGATGTTGAGGAAATTGGGTGGGTGGCAATTGGCAGGGTTTATTATTCTGTCTATCTCATATATATCTTTCCTTAAATTAAAGTTGGGACAGTGATGGATTCAAGTCCAGAGAAGTTTAAGTAAGATCAAAATATGGGGTTTAGGGTAGTTTCTTGGGCCAAAATAGGTTATGGACAATTTTGGAGATTTTCTAAGTTAAGAAAATTAGATTGTAGTATATAGGGAAAGGAGTATTCAGGAAGGTTTAG
Organism: Tetrastigma voinierianum; assembly: GCA_016808115.1. Taxonomy (NCBI): domain Eukaryota; kingdom Viridiplantae; phylum Streptophyta; class Magnoliopsida; order Vitales; family Vitaceae; genus Tetrastigma; species Tetrastigma voinierianum. The sequence goes on along the minus strand of JAEQBH010000187.1, from coordinate 5,722 downwards.
TAGTATGAACAAGATTTGGAAAGTTTTACGGTTGAGGTGAAAAATTTGGTTATGGAAAGTTTAGAAAAGATGAGATGGTGAGGAAAGTAGAGTTTGCACAGAGTGGTTACTTACGGGTTAATGAAGCGATCCACACAAGATAGATGGCGGAGTGAAGGCGCCACGATCAACTATGGGCGGGTTGATTGGTAAGCGGATAAACATACAAAGATATCTGGTATGAAAGCCACGAACTCGTCCCCAAGGGAATCACAAGAATAGAACAAGAAAGAACTCTTAAAAATGCGAAAATATTATTAACTTGACGATTTATTAAAAGACTACATATGGGAGGTATATATAGCCCCTTAGCACCAAATCAAATAAAGCTTCTACTTTAACTAGGAAAAACTTTCTAAATTACAAAATGAAACTCTAAAAGAAAACTTTCTAAAATAAATAAAAGCAAATCTTCTAAAAGGAATTAGAATAAAATATTGGAGCAAATCTTTCTAAAGAAATACAACGAGTGCAAACAAATCCTGAATCTGCGGCAAATCTTTCTAAAATCAATATAGCGGCTCCACGTCGAGTTTGTCCAAATGCGACCACGTTTTTGCCTTCAGAGCCCAAATGAGGTCAAAAAGGAGTTTCACATGTATTCAATGCGTCTTGACCTCCCCCAGATCCAATTCTTCAATAATTAGGGCTGAATTCCCAATGTTCGATGTGTTTATAGAAACTCGCGCATCAATCCCACATATTGGAAAAGGGCTTCTCAGTCTTCCATAGTGATAAAGCCTCAGTCCTTGACCGACGAACATTGGAGAAAATTTCATATTCGTTTGGCAAGCGCAGCTTGAGGCATTCTCTCCAATTTTCTCTATAATCTTGAAAGGGGCCGTCTACCGCGGCAGGCTTTCAGGCTTTCTGGTGAAACCTATCCTTGCGAAGGTATTACCCCCAGGCAAGTCGCAACCTCAAACTCAAACATACTTGTAGTCTACGCATTCCACATATTTGGCATTCTTATTTCAATCTTCAAGCGAACTTCTTCCATGCAACTTCTTGATCTCTTTGAAATAACCCACATCTCAACTAATTGTTTGAATAGTCGGATGGGGTCGCCCCAATTCCATGGAATTGTCCGGTTTGTAGTCCATAGGCTACCTCAAATGCAGGCTTTCCCATGAGTTCTATGCATGGACCTAATGTGACAAACTCAATTTGGGGTAGAATCAAATCCCATTGTTTAACGTTCTTTCCCTTGGCTCCTTGAATTTCTGACTTCTATTAACAACTAACCGGTTTAACCATCAAATGCGAGGGTGATAAGTCTTGAACAATAAAAAGAGTCCAAGTTTCCTCCACGAGTTCTCCAAAGTGACTAAGAAACTTAGAGTCTCGATCTGAAACCATAGTCTTGGGATACCATGTAGTACTTCAAATCCTTTTGGAAGTCTGAGTCGACGCATCTGAAGCATCATTGGGCTTGTTGCATGTAGTCTGAGTGGGCCGTCTTTGAGCGTCCATGGCCACCAGAATGAATCCACAACTCTTTTATGACCTGGTAATCCAAGCAAATCCAGAAACACACTCCTCCCATGGCATATTTGGAATTGGCAATGGGTGTATATAGCCATATTGTTCCATAGTTTTGTATCATGCACACTGACACACTTCTTGAAAAATCTAGCAATGTCTTTCTCTAGCTTAGGCGAAAGAGTGCGCCTTAACAGAGCTAAGGTTTTGCTTCACCAAAGTGTCCTCTAATGTTCCACCATGCAACTCATCTAGAATATCAATCTCAAGGAACAAGATGGGATGCACATAAATTGACTCCTTTAAAGCCTTCCATCCTTGCAAAAACCCTTAGAAAGGCTTGTGGCTCATACCTTCCAAATTTCACCCAAAGTGGCATCCTCACTCCTTATAGTTAACCAACACCTTCCAGTCAACTACTTGGACACTTAAAGTCACTAGGGCATGTCTCTACTCAAGGCATCCGCTAACAACGTTATGAACACCAGCTTTATGCTTGATTGTGAAGTTGTTCGACATAAGAATTCCACCCGTATCGCGTATCTTCGATTCAACTTGTCTTTGGTGGTTGATGAATTTTAGTGTCCGTGATCAGCACAAATGGCTTGTAAATCAAGTATTGAATCCAGCCTGATAAGCTCTATAGATAGCATAGAACTCCTTGTCATGGTGGAGTACTTCCTTTTTGCTTCATTTCAACTTCTCCACTAAAGAAAGCGATGGGTCTTCCTTCATGACTAAGGACGGCTGCAATCAACGAGATGCATCACACTCTACTTGAGGAACTTTGTTAAAAATTCAGGTAAAAAACCAAACATGGAAACATGATTTACTTTCTTCTTAATCAACTCAGAAGCTTTCTTCGGCAACACTGAATCCACTTGAATTTGTCTCCCTTTAAGCATTTGAATTCTGAGGCCATTATAGAGCTAAATCGAATAAATCTCCTATCAAAGAGACTAGCCCATGAAAACTTCTCACATCATGGATCGAGCTAGGAGTTGGCCAATTCGTAATCACCTCCTATCTTGCCGGTCCATCTCAATTCCATGCTTTAGTAACCACGTAACGAGAAATATGATTACGTAGGCATAGAAGTCACCAGCATAGCCCGGGTTGACAAATAATCGTTGCTCCTTAGAATAGAGAACAATTGCCTCAAATGCTCCAAGTATATTCGAATTTTTTCTATAGATCAAAATATCATCAAAGCCTTTTATTTCAATGCCTTGGCAAGGATATGATTCATAAACCTCATAAAAGTGCTGGGGCAGTGGTTAGTCCAAAATCGCATCACCATCCATATTTAGAGTTCATCTCGAGTTTTAAGGCCGTCTTCCATTCATCTCTTCCTCATACAAAATTCTGTTGATCCACTCCTCAAATCAATCTTGAAAAGATGGAAGCACCATAGAGTTGTTCCCCAGCAAATCATCGAGTCTTGGAATAGGAAATGCGATATTCAATAGTAATCTTGTTGGTGTCTACTATCAGCACATCCTCCAAGATCCATCCTTCTTTTGGTACTAGTAGGGCCGGGAACACTTTAGGGGCTCTTATATATAGAGCTCAGAAACACTTTAGTGAGTACTAATAACACTGTAAGATCTTCATGTTCTAGGACTCATCCACACAAGGCATTATTGAGGTAAAAAGCAGAGAACACAATCAAATCTATTTGATGTTTAGAATATCTCTCATAGGGCAGCCATGTGGAATCTCCTCGGGTACTACATCCAACAAATTCTTTTGAATTGCTCTACACTATTTTGGGATCTCCTTCCTAAGCTGGTTTCTTGATAGCAACGAGGTAGTCATCTAAACCATTTCTGATTTCTTTCTCATTTCGGGTTTTGACAACAAAGAATTGCTCTCTTGGTTTGGAGGCTGGAACAGTGCCGGTTTCAACGTTAACTAAGACAGAATTTTGTGCCATCCTTGCCCAGAATCTGTAAGTGCTGTGAAGCCATATAAATGACCTTCCTATCTGTTGCCACTGGCCTCCCCAGTAGCAGGCTGACAAACATCCATTGGAACAACATCACACCATGCCTCGTCACGGTAGTGCTTTCCAATTGTAAAGAGACAAGAGCACTATGCTTTACCTTGATATCATACACTCTGAAACTCGACTAAGTTTATAGGGTTTCGGATGTGGATCCATCTTCATATAAAACTTTTGCACCATCTCAGGAAAACATTCTGGCTCCCATATCAATAATAACCAAACAAGCCACACAGTGTCCTTAGATGTGCATTTTGTGAAAGACATTGGACCGCAGCCAGAATTCCTCCTCACTAGCAGCGCCCCTATCTTAAGACTCCTTTTTGAACAAGCCCCAAGAAGTCATAGTCGGGCATAGTAAGCTCGTCCCTTATCTTCATGTTCCAGTTAGTGCCTCGACGTCTTCTTCCTCAGCTTCATAGTATTCTTCAGCTGAGGCAACCACTAGTCGGTTTAGGGCGTGACTATATGCCCAAATGCGTGGCATTTAAAGCCTTTGCCTTGACTTGAGGTAGGCTCTTCTTTTGGCTTGTCCTCCACCTTTACTTGAGGTTTTAAGGTGGTTTAGCACTACCTGGACCCCTTGAGGTTGAATTCTTATTAAATCTTCTTTAATGCAGATTTGTAGTAAAACCCCATGCTTGTTTTAGAGCCTCAACTTTTAGAATGACTATCACATCTTGAAGAGTGTTATAGCACATGATGAAACGATTTAAATTTTTAAACCTCGAGCGGCCAAGGTAGCGGGCTACCGGGTACTCTCAAAGCCTCTTGCAAGTCTCCTTTGATCATCAAATTTTCAAACTCAGCGAATACTCCTCCAGTCAGTTACGCTACTTCAAATTAAATTTTGAGAAAATATCTTAACGATAATTGGAAAGGAAGATACTTCCTTTTTAGTTCTTTCTTCATCTTTTCCTAAGTTTCAATCTTCTTCTTGTCATCTCTCTGACGTTGCCTCTTTAAATTTTCCCACCAAAAAGAAGCATTCTTACGCATCTTGATAGCCACCAACTCCACCTTTTGCCGCTCGGGGGGATCACTATATTCAAAGACACGTTCGACGGTATTAAGCGATCGAGAAGTCATCGGCGCCATTCTTCCTTCAAATTAGAATATCAAACTTTGGATTGAATGCGGGACTTTCATCGTGTCGTTTCTCATAGTAATCATCATCGTGGTATCGATCTTCATACCTTCCTCCATAATCACTTCTTCTCTTGAATGCTTGTCTTTAGGCTTCTTGCGCCTCAAGTAATTAGAACTGGCTAGGCTGACACAGTTCCCTCGTCAGCTTTTACTGCATCACACGCTCTCGCCTTCCATGAAGGTCTTTGCCATATAGGATCATCATTGATAGCCATACCTTTTTGAAGCTATTTGAACCACATATTCAAGATCGGCCAATGCGTTTTACAATGAGTTGAGAACCGCGAACCATGATTAGGACTCTTGTCTGGAACGAGAATACTCTTTAGCTTATGATCAGCCATCAATCCTTGAGCTCGATGCCACTTTGAGTGCAAAGGGTTGGGACCGTGATGGATGATCAGAAGTTTAGGTAAGTCAAAATATGGGTTTGGGGGTAGTTTTCTTAGGCGAAATAGGTTATGGACGAATTTTGGAGATTTTCTAAGTTAAGAAAGGTGAATTTATGGTATATAAGGGGAAAGGTATTTAGGAAGGTTTAGTAGTATGGAACAAGATTTGGAAAGTTTTGGGTTGAGGTTGAAAGAATTTGGTTATATGGAAAGTTTAGAAAAGATGAGATGGTGAGGAAAGTAAGTTTGCACAGAGTGGTTACTTCTTAGGGTTAATGGCTTGATCCACACAAGATAGATATGTAGTGAAAGCCACAATCAACTATGGACGGGTTGATTGATAAGCGGACAAGATTTCATCTGAGGAATCCACACAGGTATGAGAAGCCACAGAACTTCGTCCCAAGGAATCACAGAGATAAGAGAACAGAAAGAACTCTTAAAAGAGAGAAATGAAAATATTATTAAACTTGAACTGGTTGTAAAGACTACATTATGGGGGGTATATATAGCCCCTTACTTTCTAAATCAAATAAGAAACTTCTACTTTAACTAGGAAAAACTTTCTAAATTACAAAAGAAACTCCTAAAAACTCTAAAAAAAATAAATAAATCTTCTAAAGGGATATAATAATAAAATATTGGAGCAAATCTT